>ML436726.1:518-65219 GCA_005239525.1 Nicotiana knightiana | reverse complement strand
ATTCCTATATTACTTGTCGACCACGTACACTTGCGTGTGCACTGGGAAATCAACCAACAGTGCTAAATGCCGTTTTTTTTACCGCTTTAATATTATTTGAACTGTATATAAATTGTGCCGAAACCCCCTTCTCTCCAAGTCTTCTAAATCATCTTGGAAGTGTGCACTTTGTGTGACTTCTTTTCTGTTAGAGTCATATCCAAATTTTAGAACGAGGTTCAGATAAATTGCAAAGCCGGTGAAGCTTCTGTATTCCCGGTACGCTGCCCCCCCCCCTCCCCCAGCTCGAGTTATCCGCTCGGGTAAGCCTGGTCTAGAACAAAACCCCAGGATTTAAACTTAGAATAACATAGCCTCATGCCGGATCCCTAATAGGAACGACTATCTGCATCATGTACATTTGAATTAGGGGACTCAACACAGGGGTTGGGTCCGTCTAGGACAGGTGAACCTGAAATAAATACCATCCTGATGCATCCTACATGGCTATGTGTACATTATTTTGTCTCGGCTTGTTTGTCGACCGACTAAATAAAAGAAATGTCAGAAAAACCAAGAGTGAAATAGAATAGAAAATTTTTCCGATTTTTGAAAAACACCGATATTCGAAATTGTCTCGAAACTCTGCCAAGATTTTGAAAAAATGGTATTTCAAAAAAATGAAATGAGTTAGTGCATGTTTTTCAAATCGTGTCAAAATTTTANGTAGCCAAAATGTCCCAACGGGGCGCTAGAAGGTTGTTTTTGCAAGAATAGACACCTATGATCTTTTCCAAATTTTTGACCCAATTAGCAAACACAACCCTAAAATCTTCCTTCCCGAAGTGCTGAAGGGCCGTATTTGCAAAGATGGTCCATTTTCAATTAGTTATAGACTTTTTGCAAAAGTAGCACCTTTTTCTCTTTGGTCAAAAATAAATCATGGTTTTGTTTTTCTTAACCAATCACCTAAATAAATGTGCAGGATGAGCACCGTTGAAAATATCCCCTTTAAAGTTGTAGAGGAAATTCCCATAGGACTCCATATGTGGTGGAGAAATATGGGGGAGGTCAGTAGAGGTACCGCAGTAAAAGCTTTAGGCGAGGCTCACCGACCTTTTGAAGATTAAGCCGAGGTTGGACATAATTGAGGCTCTAATACAATTTTGGGATCCAGTGCACAATGTGTTTCATTTCTCAGATTTTGAATTGACACCCACACTGGAAGAGATAGCGGGGTATGCTGTCCTTAGTGAGAATCTCAAAAGCCGTTATCCGGTAAAACCCAGAGTTGTGACTCCTCACAAATTCATGGACCTTCTGAGCATCAGTCGGGATATCCAATATCCGAACTTATCTGAGGGATTCTGCACATTTTACTTCCTTTACCGTCGTTACGGGGATCCTCGGGGTTTTGAAGCTGTGAATACCGGTCTAACCCACCACAGGAATCAAACTAAATAGGAGGCCCGCCGGGGATTGGCCTTTGTGGTAGCATTCTTGGGTATCCTAATCTACCCGAGGAGCGATGGATGTATAGATATTGGACTCGTAGGAGTAGACGACTTCATGATAAAAAAGTCTAATGGCACTCTTGTACCAATGATCGTAGCAGAAATCTATCATGCCTTAACTATTTGCCAATCCGGAGGAAAGTTCTTCGAGGGAAGCAATCTACTCTTACAAATCTGGATGATCGAACATCTCTACCATCGCCCGGGGTATATGAATAACGGTCTGACTGGCCTAAATTACATTGAAGAACATAGAACTCGGGTAGAGGGTCATGAATTTCCAGAAGGCACAGAAGCCTGGCTTGCACACTTGCGTTCTTTGACTGCCGACCAAATTGAATGGACATTCGGTTGGCTTCCTATCAATGAAGTCATCTATATGTCAGCCGAAGTATGCTATCTTCTGTTGATGGGTCTCCGAAGTATTCAGCCGTATGCCTCACATCGGGTCTTACGACAACTAGGAAGGCATCAAAATGTTCCACACGATGAAGACCTAAGTCGGCAAGTCATTGAATTGTGCCCAAGATCTGCATTTTCGGAAGATAGGACCCGCTAGATTTGGCATCAGTGTAGATTTTTGGAGCCACAGACTCGAATGAGGGATTTATCCAGAGGTGAGGTGGGGCCTGGATACAACACTTGGTATGGTAGAAGGGGTAGAGAGCATCAAGAGCCGGAACAGCCCTCCAAGAGGCCCCACGTACAATAATTTACCGATGAAGCGCAAGAGCCTTGGGGTCGGTTGGGAAAAGAGAACAACTACAGGGCCACAATAAGAAAATTGGAAGCCCAAATCAGAGATATCAAATTTGAAAACAGTTTTCAAGCCACCACAGCTGAAAGGGAGAAGCCACAACTGAAAGGGAGAAAAACAGGTTGATCAAAGAAAATGAGTCTCTCCGAGCCCAGATCCAAAAAATGAAAATAACTGCTGAGAACCCAGAAAGAAGCAGAACTAATGAAAGACTTATCAATAGTCTTAGGCAAAATGTGTGCGACTATGGGGATGATTTGGACAAAGATGAGGAGGAATTGACCAGAGCTCAAGCAAAATTGGCAAGAAATGCAGAGGAAAGGGCAGAGTTTGTTCAAAAGTTGAAAATAAAATATGACCAAGAAGTCACGGGCCTAAAAGGAAAGGTTTCCACCCTCGAGAATGAAATGGCTAAACAAGCAAAGAAGTTCAAAGCAGAAAGGGAACACTGTTATGCGATGATGGCTCAGTTGGAGGAAGATTTGCAACAGTTGCAAGAACAGAACCATAAGGACACCCAGGTTATAGAGGCTAGATCCCAACAGATCGGGCGCTTACTCCAGGAAAAAGCTATCATCAAACAAAGGGTCAGAGAAATCGTTGATTATGTTGTTACGAAGTGCCAAGAATGTGAGGATATGACCTGATCTACCTTCTTCGCTGCTGTGATGATCTTCATCCACCAAATAATGGATGACTTGAATCGCCTCCAGCAAGACATGGCATGCAGGCCCAAGGCGAGACCGACCAATGTCCCACGGGCCCCTGGAGTAATAGAGGCACTTATGTATTCATGATGTCCCTTTTGAGTCTGTACTTCATTTTCCTGTTGCAGTCTATTTAAGTCTACTTTAAGTCTTTTGTTGTTTTTAAAATTTCCAAGAACGTATGTCAGAGTCTTTTGTAATGAATGAAATTTGAAGTTTTACTTAATGAAACGAAATTTGAAAAATAGAATGTTTATTTCCTTCTGTATTTATTCCTTGAACTACGTGATGATCAGATTCACGCGGCGTCGTAATACGTAGGCAATCCACGTAGGATTCGATCATAGCCTAAAAAAGGAAAAGATAATCTAGAAGAAGAACGAAAGAAATTTTATAAAAAAAAAGAGAGAGCAAAGAAGAAACAGAAATTTCAAAAAGCCGGGATGAAAAACTCAACCGATACAAGACATGTAGAAGCGTTTAACTGCCCAGGTGCATTGCATACCCCCAACGTGTGATTCCCTATATGTTGAATGCCTCAATTTAACGGTTTCATCGTTTTATTTCTCCTTAAAAGGTGTCGTTTTTAGGTGGTTGGTTTTGCAGTAACCTGGCTTCACACCCATACTTCACAAGATCGAAAGGGAGTGTCAAAATGACATCGGAAAGTCACTGCCAATCATCAACTCCTCTGAGGATGACCTGAGCTCGGTCATCCCGACATCTGAGTCAGCCACGAATGAAGAAAATAGAATACTACGTCATCGCATGTTGGAAATGTGGGACGCCTGGTCTAATGGTAGGGAACCACCCAGCACCATCCCTGGTTTTCCCGAGTTGGTTCCCAAAACAGGCAGAACCTCCAACATACATATCAGTTACCTGGCTACCCCATTCGGGTACCCGACTATGTCAGCAGAGTCTAAAAAACGTACAGGGATTAAGTGGTCAGAAAAGTGTTTCTTATGCCGACATGTGCATGTTCCCACATGTTCACCTGCCTCTCGGGTTTAAAACCACCAAGTTTGAGAAATATGACGGACACGAGGATCCCATTGCTTATCTAAAAAGATATTGCAACCAGCTGAGGGGAGCGGGCAGAAAGGAATAGCTTTTAATGGCGTACTTCGGGGAGAACTTGGCCAGGATTGCGTCTGAGTGATACATGTGCCAAGATATATCCCACTGGCATATATGGGACGACCTGGCCCGGGACTTTGTCAGACAATTTCAATACAACGTGGACATAGAACCAGACAGGAATTCCTTGTCCAACCTCAAGAAAAAATCATCAGAAAGCTTCAGGGAATACGCTATTAAGTGGCGTGAGCAAGCTGCCAGAGTAAAACCTCCGATGAACGAGACAAAAATGGTCACCATTTTCTTACATGCTCAGGAGGTCGACTACTTCCAGAATATGATGTCCGCCATGGGCAAGCCATTTGCGGAAGCGATAAAAACCAGAGAGACGGTTGAAAACGGTCTGAAAACCGGTCGCATTCTAAGCCAATCCGCCACAAGGGCAACTTCCCAGGCAATCCAGAGTGGGTCAGGAAGTGCAGCCAATAGGAAGAAGAAAGAGGACTCAGCAATGATGGCCTCCAGTATAAGAAACTTCCATCAGCCCCGAGGCTATTTTTCCAATACACCACATCATTTCTATCCCCACCAAGATGCGGCGTATGCCGTAATGCCTCAACCTTATCCAATAATTAATGGCCAACAACACTATAATCAAAACCGAGCTCCACCACCCAGAAACAACCCTCCTTGCCAATCTCAGTATAATCCTCGCCCTCCATAAAACAATCCCCGGGAACCACCCAGAAGGACCAACTTTACACCAATTGGCGAATCATAATCTAGCATCTTCCCGAAGCTAGTCCAAATGGGTTTGCTGCAGCATGTACCCCAAAACAGGAAAAACCCAGAATCCCCCTCCTACCGGCCAGGTACTCGATGTGCCTATCACTCAGGGGCCGAGAGACACGATACTGAGAATTAATGGACCCTCAAGCGGGCAGTTGAGAGCTTATAGAACAAAAGAAGGTGGTACAAAGGGATGAAGAAGCTCCTAACGTGACCAATAACCTGTTGCCTGCTCACAATAACGGGCCGATTATTGGTATAATTTGTAAAGACCGAGAATTTGATCCGGCTCTGAATACTATCATCGCCATTACTGATGTAGAGAAGAAACCCAAAGCGACACTGAAACAAGCTAATGAGGAGAAGAAAAGTAACTTCACTCTTTCGGCCACAAGAAAGGTTGAAATAAAGACAGGGACAGGGCCTTCTAAAGATGTCGTTCTTTATGTTCCCAGGGAACCCAGGAAGGAACAGTTTGTGTTAAGCCCTCCTAAAAGATTGCAACACAACAAGACTATGCCTAATGTCCCAAAAATATACATACCAAAAGGGACTTATATGACGCGGGGGTTGATAATTTCACCAAGGCTGAATGAGCACGTGGTTATTAGCCGCGCACCACAGAATCCCATAAAGGATACCACTACCATCCCCTGGAATTACAACAAGACGGTGGTGACGTACAAAGGAAAAGAAATTATTGGGGAAGCGAGTGAGACAAACTCATCATAGAAATACCTCAACCTGAAAGAACTGAACAAAAGCAAGAAGAAACGTTTTCCGCCTAAGAAGTCAATCAGTGCCGGAGAGGCAGAATAATTCTTCAAGAATATGAAAACCTCTAAATACGCCGTAATTGAGCAGCTCAGAAAGTCCCCCACTCAGGTGTCACTTCTATCCTTGCCGATAAGTTCAAATGAGCATCAGAAAATCTTGATCAAAACACTTAATGAAGCATATGTTCCGGCCGAGACCACAGTTGAGCAAATATAAAGAATGGCAGAACGATTTTTTGAAGTCAACCGGATCTCATTTAGCAAAAATGACTTGCCTCCGGAAGGGGCTGCCCACAACAAAGATCTCCACCTAACTATTAAATGTGAAGGGTACTATATGAAAAGAGTTATGGTGGATGGCGGATCTGGGGTTGATATTTTCCCTCTCTCGACCCTACAAAGAATAGAGATCGGGACTGCGAGAATCATGCCCAACAATGTGTGCGTCCGCGCATTTGATGGCATTAAATGAGACAAAATCGGGGAGATTGATTTGGTCTTGACGATCGGCCCTGTAGATTTTGAAGTGAAATTTCAAGTCTTAGATATGGATACTTCCTACAATTATCTCCTGGGAAGGCCTTGGATCCATGAAGCAGGGGCATTTCCATATACTCTCCACCAGATGGTTAAGTTTGAGTATGAAGACGAGGAGATTGTGGTCCATGGAGAGGACGAGAAGTCTATTTACAGGGACCCATCAGTCCCATGCCTGGAAGCGAGGGAAGGCAGTGAGCATATAGTCTACCAGGCTTTTGAGATTGTGGTTGCGGACCAATATGAGGAAGGAACCCCGTGTCCTCAACCCTTCCTATCAAACACATCAATTATGGTCGCCAGCGACATGATTAAACATGGGTACACACCTGGAAAAGGGCTCGGGGTGTCCTTACAAGGCATTACAGAACCTATCAGCTTGCCTACCAGTAAGAAGTTTTTCGGCATAGGGTTTCAAGCTACTCCCGATGATGAAAAATGGGCTGACCAATGTAAGAAATATGGTTGGGTATTGCCTCAGCCAATCCTGCACATCACCGAATCATTCGTCAAGCCAAAATATGTAGAGGAAGAGGAGGAGGCCTTCACGGCCGAAGAAATTGAAGAAATCTGTGGAGCAATGAGACAGATGTTGTATGAGGCTCATATGGTCCAACCAGGAGAAGGCTCAAGCACTGCAGAAGTGCAATATATGGGGCCTGGCACCAAGCTCCAAAATTGGAAGGCTACTCCATTCCCAGTCAGGCGGGAGTCCCGGTAGTTCATCCTTGCCATCCTTGTGCACATCGAGTTATTTCAGGGTGTAACTCGAGTGTTTTTAGTTTATTGCCTTTTAAAAATTCTGATGTAAACCCTCCTATGTTCAAAATTCAATGAAATGAAATTAATATTTCATAGTCCACGAATATCTCTCTTTATTCGTCCTAATTTTTGCTATTTTTTTCTTTCCTATCTCTCTTTTCAGTTCTAATAATGCGGACTTAAATAACATGACATGCTTGCGGACTTCACGCCGAGATCTTGACACGCCATCTAACCAAGAAATAATGAATCAAGAACCGGAATATGATGAAGATGAGTCTCTTAGGGAAATAAATCGAGAATTGGAACAATTCGAGAATAAGCCTAAGCCAAACTTAAACGAAACCAAACCGGTTAATTTGGGAAATTCAGAAGAAGTCTGAGAAACCATGATAAGTATCTATACTGATGAAAGGACTAGGGAAGTTTCGATCCAACTTCTATTTGAATTCAAAGACGTGTTCTCCTGGTCTTATAATGATATGCCCGGACTGAGTGTTGATTTGGTGGTGCACAAATTGCCAACCGACCCCGATAATCCACCTGTCCAACAAAATAGAGAAAATTTAAAACAGACATGAGTGGCAAGATCAAAGAAGAAGTCACTAAAAAGTTAAGAACTAGAATAATCCGAGTGGTCCAATACACCACGTGGCTGGCTAATGTGGTCCCGGTATCGAAGAAAGACGGGAAAGTCTGAGTATGTGTCGACTATCCGGATTTGAATAAAGCAAGCCCCAAGGATAACTTTCCATTGCCAAACATCCACATCCTAGTTGACAATTGTGCCAAACATGAGATACAATCTTTCGTAGATTGTTACGCTGGGTATCACCAGGTTTTGATGGATGAAGAAGATGTAGAAAAAACGGCCTTCACCCCAATTAAATGGACGGGTGAGTGCCAAGAAGCTTTTGACAAAATCAAAGAGTATCTGTCGAATCCGCCAGTGTTGGTCCCACCCGAACCTGGAAGACCTCTGTTCTTGTATTTGACGGTGTTGGAATATTCTTTTGGGTGCATTCTTGTGAAACATGATGTGACCGGGAAGAAGGAACAAGCTATATACTACCTGAGCAAGAAATTCACAAGCTATGAAGCCAAGTACACCTTGTTGGAAAGAACTTGTTGCGCCTTAACTTGGGTTGCTCAGATTCTCTGGCATTACTTGTTGGCTTATACCACCTACCTCATCACTAGGCTGGATCCTTTGAAGTATATATTCCAAAAGCCAATGCCCACCGGGAGTTTAGCAAAATGGAAAATCCTGCTCACCGAGTTCGACATAGTCTACGTCACCCGCACGGCAATGAAAGCTCAAGCCTTGGCGGATCACCTAGCTAAAAATCCTGTCGATGACGAATATCAACCTTTGAGTACTTACTTCCCGGACGAGGAAGTAAACTCGGTCGAAGTAATCCCAAAAAACACCAACACTTAGAAAATATTCTTTGACAGAGCTGTAAATGCAAAAAGTGTTGGGATTGGGGAAATTTTGATTTCGCCCATGGGATAACACTATCCAGTCACCGCCTGTCTCCGTTTCTTCTGTACAAACAACACTACTGAATATGAAGCCTGCATAATGGGCATGAACATGGCAATTGACATGGATGTAGAGGAGTTATTGATCATGGGAGATTCCAACTTGATCATCAAGCAAGCTCAGCGGGAGTGGGAAACTTGAGATGTTAAGCTTCTTCCATATAGACAACATGTGGAGGATCTTGGAAAACGATTCAAAGCCGTTGAATTCAGGTATATTCCTCGATGCCACAATGAGTTAGCTGATGCACTAGCTACCTTAGCTGCAATGCTGTCATATCCGGGCAATGTCCATATTGACCCACTGGAGATTCAAATCCGGGAAAGACATGGTTATTGTAACACGGTCGAAATAGATCCTGATATCCAACCATGGTATCATGATATCAAAAGGTTCCTAAAAACAAAAGAATACCCGGAGCGAGCCACCAGAGACCAAAGGAGAACCATCAGAAGGCTCGCCAGCAGTTTCTTCCTAAGTGGGGAAGTGTTGTATAAAAGGACTCCCGGTTTGAATCTATTAAGGTGTGGATGCCAAAGAAGCCGAAAATATTATGAATGAGGTACACTCAGGAGTATGCGGTCCCCATATGAACGGATATGTCCTCGCCAAGAAAATCCTGCGGGCAGGATATTACTGGATGACTATGGAGAAAGATTGTTTCAGATTTGTCCGGAAGTGCCATCAGTGCCAAATACATGGCGACTTGATCCATGCGCCGCCTTTGGAGTTACATCCCATGTCAGCACCATGGCCATTCGTTGCCTGGGGAGTGGATGTCATTGGGCCGATCGAGCCGAGAGCTTCGAATGGACACAGATTTATCTTAGTTGCTATCGACTATTTCACAAAATGGGTCGAGGCAGTCACGTTCAAAGCCATCACTAAGAAAGCAGTGGTGGATTTTGTGCATTCCAACATTATTTGTCGCTTTGGCATTTCGAAGACCATTATTACTGATAATGCTGCAAATCTCAATAGCCATTTGATGAGGGAGGTATGTGAACAATTTAAAATCACACACCGTAACTCCACCCCTTATCGGCCCAAAGTCGATGGCGCCGTTGAAGCAGCAAATAAAAACATCAAGAAAATCCTCAGAAAAATGATTCAAAGTTCTAGACAATGGCACGAGAAATTGCCTTTTGCATTATTGGGATATCGCACGACAGTGCGCACATCGGTTGGAGCTACGCCTTATCTATTAGTTTACGGCACTGAAGCCATAATACCTGCAGAAGTTGAAATTCCCTCCCTTCGGATCATTGTCGAAGCTGAAATTGAGGATGATGAATGGGTCAAAACCCGGCTGGAATAGTTAACTCTGATTGATGAGAAAAGAATGGCCGCAGTTTTTCACAGGCAGTTGTTCCAACAAAGAATGGCCCGCGCTTATAACAAGAAAGTGTGACCTAGGAATTTCGAAGTGGGGCAACTCGTCCTGAGACGTATCCTCCCACACCATGAAGAGGCGAAAGGAAAATTCGCCCCAAATTGAAAAGGTCCATACATTATAAGGAAACTGTTATCAAAAGGAGCATTGTACTTGGGGGGCATCGAAGGAAATGACCCTGAAATGGCTGTTAATGCAGATGCAGTCAAAAGGTACTATGTTTGACCTTTTCGTGATGTTGGTTCTCCCGATAGAAATGATGAAGGCTTTCATTCACGCTAGCCCAAGCACTACCAACTTTTGTAAACCCTTTTGAGCCGGTTACTTTTCTTTGATTAACCTTTTTGGAACATGAAAGTGTTATTAGTTAAAAAAAATGATGAAATGGAAAACAAAAGAAAAATCAAAAATCAAAACAAAAACCAAAACAAAATTTTTTTCCTGAACTACGTTTGACTTGATTCCGAAAGGATACGTAGGCAGCCTCTCTCTGAGGTTTAGTCACACCAAAACAAAATTTTACATTTCTCCCAAAAGTTTAAGCTTGGGTAAATGTTATGGTAGTTCGGCGATGCTTTCGCCTGAAAGGTTCCAAAGTCATAATTCAATACAAATTCTTTTCACCGAGATCATGTTCAAGTCCTTCCGATCAATCAACAAAGATGTCTAAAATTGGAGGATACAGTTATTTGGATCTGATACAAGCAAATGAGAGAGTCTTATCGGTGAAAACCCATACGAGCACCGTGAGGCGATAGTAAAAAGAGAAATAAAAATGAGAGAGTCTTATCAGTGAAAACCCACACGGGCACCGTGAGGCGAAGGTAAGCAGAGAAATTGAAAACGAGAGAGTCTTGTTAGTGAAAACTCACAAAGGGAACTACAAGGCGATGGTATGAAGAGAAATGAGAGAGGTTAGTTGGCGAAAAACCGCAAAGGGCGCCACTGATCAAAAAGGATAATGGGTCACTGGCATGGACACAGCCCGGGGCAAGGTTTTTCTCAATCTCGAGGTGATAGTTGTGATGCATTTCTGAGAGTCGGACAGTTTACACGGATCAGGCATCCAGTCTAAAAGGCATGTCATGTTCATTGAAGTCCGCATGCACTCCAGCTAAGTCCTTCCTTCCTTTCCCCGAAAGGGATACCTTTTGTTTAAATTCATTGTCCATTATATCATTTATTTTCTTTTGAATCCCTTTCGATCTAATTCTGTCCTGAAATTAAGGCAAAGAAAGGATGGCAAGACTGATTTACGGGGTTCTAATTTGATACGGGCTAGTATGTAAAAAGGCACCCAACCTCGTCAGAGGCATCGAGTCGATCTCGACTGGCCATAGCGGTCGATGCTTCAAACTCAGAACCCTTGAAAGGAGAATATCAAATTGAAGTGCCTAAGAAGGCAAATGAAGTTGAAAGGTCGAGTCCCATGTGGCTAACTATCTCGGCAGAGCTTGAAAGCCGAAGCACTCCAAATGCTCTAAAATTGAAATTGGAGGTAAAAGTCAGAATTGAAGACTAACCGTTACAGCAGAATTGGAGGAGCCAAAATTCTCCCCGATACTCCGAAAATCCAAAAGAAAAAGCAAGTGAAAGGCCTACAAAGGCAAAATAAAGTCAAATGTTGGGTCCCACGTGACCGATCGTCGTGGTAAAGTCTAGAAGGCCAGGGTCCTCGGGTTTAGAAATGAAACCCAATCCCCAGCAAGCAAGCAAGCGATTGAGGTCTTCATCAAAGGGGCCGAGATCAAGAAGTTGAAATAATCAACGCCGCAAAACCAACCACCGTTTCAAACTAACAAATTGTTCTTTGTTTGAAAATAGGAAACAAGTGTAACTCGAAAGCAACCGTGCAAAAAGCAGGTGCAACCAAAAGAAATTGCGCAAGGGCTAGAAGGAGCTCTACAGCATTGACTCCAAAAAGGGAAGTATCCTCCAAAAATCTTTTCCTGCATTCACCCATTCTCTGAAAATAAAACGAAAAAAATAAATAATAGTAAAATAATAATAAAAAAAAGAAAAAGAGAGAAGAAATGGTGTTTAAAATAATTCAAACCTAAAGTAGCATAGGGTCTCCAATCCCTAGCTAAACCTTTCCAACCAAGGATATTCCATTCCTTAGTTGATGCTAACATAGGGTCCCACTCCCTAGCAGACACCAGCATAACCTGATGATCTTTTCCTGACAACAGCATAACCTGTTGATCATTTCCTGACACTGGCATAACCCAGTGATACCTTTTCCTGGAAACAACATACCTGTTGACCTTTCCAGACACCAGCAAAACCTGGTGATATTTTCCTGACAACAGCATAACCTGTTGATCTTTTCCTGACACTGGCATAACCCAGTGATCTCTTTTCCTGGAAACAACATACCTGTTGACCTTTCCAGACACCAGCATAACCTGGTGATCTTTTCCTGACACTGGCATAACCTAGTGATCTCTTTTCCTGGAAACAACATACCTGTTGACCTTTCCAGACACCAGCATAACCTGGTGATCTTTTCCTGACACTGGCATAACCTAGTGATCTCTTTTCCTGGAAACAACATACCTGTTGACCTTTCCAGACACCAGCATAACCTGATGATCTTATCCTGACAACAGCATAACCTGTTGATCTTTTCCTGACACTGGCATAACCCAGTGATCTCTTTTCCTGGAAACAACATAACTTGTTGACCTTTCCAGACACCAGCATAACCTGGTGATCTTTTCTTGACAATACCATAACTTGTTGATCATTTCCTGACACTAGCATAACCCAGTGATCTCATTTTCTCGCAACAGCATAACCTGTTGACCTTTCCAGACACCGGCATAACCTGGTGATCTTTTCCTGACAACAACATAACCTGTTGATCTTCTCCAGATATCGGCATAACCCGATAATCTCTTTCCTGACAACA
The DNA here is from genome assembly GCA_005239525.1 of Nicotiana knightiana. NCBI lineage: Eukaryota > Viridiplantae > Streptophyta > Magnoliopsida > Solanales > Solanaceae > Nicotiana > Nicotiana knightiana. Next base: position 52,465 of record ML436726.1, on the reverse strand, counting down.
ACATAACCTGTTGACCTTTTCCCAGACACCAGCATAACTTGGTGATCTCTTTCTTGAAAACAACATAACCTGTTGATCCTTCCCCAGACACCAACATAACCTGGTGATCTTTTCCCGGCAACAACATAACTGTTGACCTTTTGTTTTAGACACCGACATAACCTGGTGATTTTTTTTCTTTTCTTGACGATAGCATAACCTGTCGATCTTTTCCAACATAGGGTCTCCAATCCCTAGTTGATTTTACTTTTAGGCATAGGGTGTCCACCCCTAGTCTACATTCACCATTCCCGGCTTTTCATTGCTTTCAATAATAAAAGTAGCATAGGTTTCGTTACAATAACTCACGAAATTTTCCTAGTGAAAACTGGGGCAGAAAATTTCGTTCTTTTTTTTTATTTTGCGCAGATTACAATGGATTCGAGACGACCAAAAGAAAACGTCTCGGTTCAGAATAAAATAAAGAAGAAAGAAAAAGAGTTAAACCCCAAAATACAGAAGCGAAAAAGATGTGAACTGCTCAAGACGAGATTGAAGCCACAAGCTATGCATGTCCCTTCTTGATCCGAAAAATCTGAAGAAGATTGAACCAGCACATACAACTAACAAGCATCAAGATTCAGATCAGAGTCTGCGTGAAGAAACAACCAAGACTCAAGATCAAGCTTCAAAAGACTCATGGATAGGAATCTTGTAACTCGTAGTTGATAGGTTTAGTTTAGTATTTTTCACTTTTATTTTCGTGTAATAAGGAGTTCAGCAAGCGCTAACAACAGCAACAGCCGCAGTGAAATCATAGTTACCCAGTAGTCCCAGCTACCAAAACTTCTAGAACTACACTGACCTGATTCCTTTATTTCCAAGGATATGTAGGCAACCTTGACGCATCGTTCGGTCAAACTTTTCAAAAGCTGCTTCACACAGAGTATGCGAACGGGTAAAAGTCGTTCATGGCCGCTCACTTTGTCTTTGCCCGAAAACCCTTCATGTTTCCGAGCAAAGAGGGGCAGCTGTGAGCATGTGATTTTTACCTACCATATATTCCTACAAAATTCAATAAATTAATTAGTTTTATAAATTTTATTGAATTTCAATGCTATTTGTGAATTAATTTTTTGCATTGCATAATTCGCCTTTTAACATTTATGAATAATTTAAGGATACATGACCTCAATTATTTGGAAAGTTACAAAAAATTGTTCTTCAAAATTGCAAATGCTAATTCATAATCTCACTTTTTTAATTCACCATTAATTAATTTTTACTTTTAATTAGATAAAAATTAGAATTAGAGTTAATTAAGATATTATGTGTAATTGGTTGAAATAAATAATAACGAAAATTTGATTATTTGACATAAGGTAGATTTAATGGTTAATTTCTTAATTTAATTATTTTTCTAACAAATTTGTGAAATTTATTCTTTAAATGATATAGGTATTAAGTTGAATGATGTTACTTTTAATAAACTCAATAATTAGTTTGTAATTAGACAAAAATAAAGTCAAAATTAGTTATTACATTTTAAAGTTTAATTGGAATTAGTGTTAATTAACTAATTAATGTTAATTGGTCATGAGGGTATTAAAAATCGGACATGGGCTAACTTGCCCAGGCCCAAAATCTTCCTCCCTAAAACACTAAATACCCAACCCAATCAAACATCACTCGGCCAGCCCTATCACCCCCCCCCCCCCAAAAAAAACCCCATTTTAACTAATGAAACAATTCCAGTCGTTGATTTATTTTGATCTAACGACTGGAAACTTAACAACTCTTTAATATAAATCCATCCAAAAACCTCCCCTACCCCTTATTTACCAAAGTCTAACCCTCCGCCTACCTCCCGTCTCTCTCTTTGAACCTCTCACCGGACTCCACCGTCCACCGCCCTGCTCCGCCGATCGAAATCGCCTACCGGCGGCAGAGCTCAACCAAATGGCCCCAAATTTTCACCAGTTGACCTCCTTCCTCTCCCCAACCCCGTCCTACCATTGATTTCCCCAAAAGATCACCCAATATTGAGCAATTTCAGATCTGGAAAATCTTAAAACCCTAAAACGTGTAGCACGACTCTATGACTCAGACTCACATGAATCGATGGCTCTTGACAAGAGATGTCGATTCATGCAAGTTGAAGTCACTTCTGAACTCACCGGAGTCCGACCAAATCCCTGTTTTAGCCTACTGGTACCCCTTCAACCTCTTTCTCTTTTTTTTTTACTTATTGGAACATTTTTAAGAATTCACTGCCTTAGTTTCTTGAAAATAAGTTTTCTAGTTTATGATTTTTTTTGTGAACTGATAGCGTTGAAAACTGCTTTGAAACCCATGTGATTCAATTAAATGTTAGTATATAATTTTATATTTTCTCTCCTTCTTCTCGGCTCATCTTGTTCGACTATTTCCCCTAGATTAAATTCTGCCCTAGGCCGTCTTAATCACAAAATTTGAACTTAGGATTGTCTTACTTGCTAGACTTACTGAATTTTAGAGTTTAGTATATTTTGTTTATTTGTCGTCTTAGGGATAAGTTTATGTTATGAATACTGATTAATAATTTAGGTTTTTCATAGTTCCTGTTGTTGTTGCTTTTGTATCTTTGCCTCTTAAAAATCATGATTTATGATTTGCATTGTTATTGATTTCCTATACTAATTGGATTAAGTTCCATAATTTATTTTTAGTCTCTGTGTATTGTTAAGCATCAGATTCATTTGTTGGTTGTTGAATAACTCAAAATGATTTAGTCTTAGGTTTTCTCAGTTTCCTATAAAATTGCTACTAATCACTTACTAGTCCAGTAAGTCTCACCCCGGTCCAAGCATATATATTTAGAGTTACAGGAAGTAGTAACCTAACTCTCTAATTTTCTAATAACTAGCTCTAAAACCATTCACCTAATAATTAATCTAAACTAATTCCTAACTTAGAAAAATGATTAAGCTAATTACATATTAAACCAAAAGATAGTCTAAGTTTAACTTTATTAAGGTTAACCATTGAGTTAATCCCTCAATTAAGACAAACTAGCTGAAATCGATAAATAAACTAATAATCTTAACCTTAGTTACTAAAAGAAGTAATTCTAGGGATATTAAGGGGGTAGTATGGGAATCTCAATTGAAGAATCTTGGGTGTAACAACCCAAGAAACTTCTAGAATTAGGAAATATCAGAAAATCAGATTTTTCTAGGGGGTAAACCAGTAACTTTAAAAGGGGTTAAGGGCTGGAATCAATAGGAATGTTCCACAAGGGTACATCTGTCCAATCGGATAAGGTTTGACAGCTGTACCTGTACTATTTTCAGCCCAATTAGATAAGGAATATGCTCTAAAGATGCTACCCAAAAATGCCCTATAAATAGACTAGGTTGTTCAATAGCCAAGGGAGAGACCTTTTTACACACACTTTTTTTACAGATTTTCACAAACATTTTTTACAGATTTTTAGACACTTTTTGATCTCTGAAAAAAAAAAAAAAGATTTACACAATAGACGCAATATAAATCCTGCACTGAAAATACTCAAATAGCTACAGAAAAATATTCTAAAAAATCTAGTCTTCTTCAGCTTTGGTATTCTGAAATATGGATCATAGTTGCTGATTTTCTGGTTTATTAAAATTCTGGGTTGAAATCTGGGTTTTTATTGCTGGTTCTTACTCCATTTTCTGGTATTCGAACTTCTTTTTCCTGGGTTTTGCTACTGCTATTTGCTGCTGTTATTAAGATCACATGAGCTTATTTTCTGACCTTTATTTGGTCCCTATTTGCTGTTATTTTTTATTTTAAGGTATGTAAATTCTACCTTGTATGAAATAGAACTTCTGAATGAAAAATATGATTAAAATATTAATATTTTCTATGTGCTTTTACTATAATTTCAGTTTCAATGCTTACACATGCTAAAATTACATATTTGATTCATTTTGTTTAGATCTAAATGTTGAATCTGCATGTTAGCTATATTTTGTAATGAGCTTAATGGTTCGATTTCGCATAAAGCATGAGGTTAACTGAGAAATATGAATCTGATTACTAACTAAGTCAGATTCACTTTAGACTTTCAGATTTGGTGTTAGTTGTGAAATTGGTATCATTTTATATATATGGGTTCAATTCTCCTTATTACCATGCTGGTTTGCTAAAATTATTAGGGTATTGTGTTTAGTATAGTATCATTAGATTTGAATCTGACCCCCTAATAGCTAGATTTACTCTACAAAGATGCATAAAGTGTTGATTTTCTTTTTTGGTCGCTTAAAAAGCCACAAGCAGAAGCCACATGTTCTAGTCAAAGTAAAAGGATCCAAGTCAAAGCAACAATAGTTTAGAGACATGTTTTTCTTTTCTTATTTTTCTTCGTATCGTTTTCCTTTGAAAACCTGTATTTTTTTTTTAGTATAACAGATATTTATTTCTGGAACTATTGTAAAACAAAACTTACTGTAATATATTATGTATTTTACTAAAACTGTATATTTGGAAATGGGACAGACTGCTGGATGGTCATTAAGGCTTGAATCTGTCTGAACCTTGGGCTATTGGGCCTAAGGGGTGCAAGGCCCAAAGCTTAATGTTATACCTCATGCTTAAAGTGGTTACAACATAATTTATGTTAGAATCTGATTATATGTTCAGTTAACATGCGAAAAGCATCAGTTTTTCCACGTAATTTTGATATTAAACTGAAGTCCTAGATATGCTACTAGAATTGCTACTTTAAATCTATTCTTTTTTTTTCTAGTTATAGCGTTTCCTTAAGCATTGCATGGATTTCAAACCTAATTGAACATAATCTATCATGGCTGAGGTTTAAAAACTGCTTTCTAAACAAAAAACAGTAACAATCCAGTTTGCTACTCAAATATCTCCTCCTGATTTTGGAAATCCTTCCCAAACTGATCAAGCAATTTCGACTGAAGAAAAATCCCTTTTATCTTGAAGTAGTTTTAAGACTTCCATTTACGAACCAAGGAAGAAGCCTTTTGAGAGTCATGAACTGAGTCATTCATATGCATGAAAAATCCTTGTCTAATTAAATAGGTCAAATGGTAGTGAAACCTTACTTGTTTTTAATATGATATTATATCCGTAATTCAAGTTTGCCTTATTTATTGCTATACAATTCGAAATGTGTTAGCATGTCTATCTCTTAAACGTTTTTATTTGCTTTATTTTAATTCGAGTCATGTATCTCTTTTATCTCAAATATTCAAAGAATAGGACTGGCGTAAGTGTTGATTGATAAATTGGGCTAAACATGGCCATAGCCCAAACACTTGTCTTTTAGGATAGTAAACTTAATCTTAGATGATTTTCCTACATATCCTATAGGCTAAAATACCTCTTTTAGACTGAAATCACAAAACTTAGAGAATAATCAACTATTACTTCAAATAAGCATTTTAACCATCATGACCATAGTCATGATTATGTAATCCACACTCGGGTGTGGCAGCTCATGCCCCCGACCACAACTCCGAACAATAATAAAAATCACATGTTGTAAATAGCGGGTGCATTTCATGTGGCGCATTTATAATGTGTCCAAAACGACAAGTGCACGTAATCTTGACTTGTTTTAAGATAAATCCATAAATATTAAAAGCGACTAAAAAGTGAAAAAGACTAAAAAGCACAATAGGTTTAAAATATGTAAATAATTAGATAATTAGGTCAAATATTAATAGTTAAGCGACTGTGCTAGAACAACGTAATTCGGGAGTGCCTAACACATTCTCCCAGGTTAACAGAATTCCTTACCCGAATTTCTGGTTCACAGACATTTTTAAAACAGAGTCAAAAAGTTTCTCGATTTGGGATATTAAAATGAATGGTGTCCTGGAACACCGTAAAAAAAAATCCAGGTGGCGACTCTGAATTTAAATAAATAAATCTCAAATTCGAATAATGTAACTTAAAGTGGAAAAACTCCCTTATCACAACCTTACCGGGAGGAAAAAGGAGGTGTGACAATAATCTCAGGATAATATAGTCCATATACCAAACGACTCCTTTAACGTGTATTACCACTAGTTTAGCAAAATAAATGAATTTAGAAAGAAAAAAGAAGAAATGCGAAAAGGAAAATAGAGGAGAAAAATGGTTGTCTAATCCAATATATTAGCGCGGCCAGGTGGCAAGCAAAACTCAAAAGTAGGAGGGATTCGAAAAAAGAAATGAAAGTATATCTCTCGTTTGAAATTCAAAAATACTGCCGTTGTGCGACGAGAAGACGGTTATGTTGTAATATATAAAGGTCCATTGAGGCGCTCCGTCAAAGAAGTCATTTACACAAAATTCAAAAACCATAAACAGAGCAGAGAGCGATTGAGAGATTGAGAGAAATGGAGACTGGAAAAAAGAGTGCATCGGCCATGGAAGCATTCGAGAAGCTTGAGAAGGTAGGTGAAGGTACTTACGGAAAGGTGTACAGAGCGAGAGATAGGGTTACTGGCAAAATTGTAGCACTGAAGAAGACTAGGCTTCATGAGGACGAAGAAGGTGTTCCTCCCACTACTCTCCGCGAGATCTCTCTTCTGCGGATGCTCTCTAGGGATCCTCACATTGTCAAGTATGTATACCCTTCACTCCATTTCTCTATTCTCTGCCTAGGGTTTGTGTTCTCATATGATGTTCTATAAATATATAAATCAGACTGATGGATGTTAAACAAGGCCAGAACAAAGAAGGAAAGACGGTTCTCTACTTGGTCTTTGAGTACATGGATACTGATGTCAAGAAGTTTATTCGTAGTTTCCGCGCGAATGGAGAAAACATTCCCCCTAAAACTGTCAAGGTTTGTAGTCCGAATGTTTTGAGCGATATGCTACTACTGACTCGTTAATTATTCTGCAATTTAACAAGTAATTGATAAGTCTGTTCTCTTTGAAATAGAGCTTGATGTACCAGCTGTGCAAAGGAGTTGCTTTCTGCCATGGTCATGGTGTGTTACACAGGTAAAACCACTGCTGTACCTTTTGGTTACACACAAGTCATAAGAATGCATATTTTCATGGTTTTGTTAGTCACCTATTTAATTGTTGTACACTTGTTGCTGCAGGGATCTGAAACCACACAATCTTCTGATGGACCGTAAGACGAATGTGCTCAAATTAGCAGATTTTGGACTTGGCAGAGCTTATACTCTGCCCATCAAGAAGTACACGCATGAGGTAGTTTTACTATTCTGCAGCGGTAGCAGCTATCATCATTTATGTATGGCTTGTTTAAATCAGTGTGTTCCTTTTTCTTCAGATATTAACCCTATGGTATAGAGCCCCTGAGGTTCTTCTTGGAGCTACTCATTACTCCACAGCAGTTGACATGTGGTCTGTTGGTTGTATCTTTGGTAAAATTCCTGTTCATCCCTTGTCTTCCGAATGGTCTTTTCTTCCTTTTGGGTTGTATAATATACTAACATGGAGTGTGGTTTGCTTTTAACATCAGCTGAACTGGTCACAAAACAAGCCCTCTTCCCAGGAGACTCTGAGCTGCAACAACTGCTTCACATTTTCAGGTTTGGAGCTAAAATTAACCTGCATTGAGCTCTGTTCCACTATTCTAGTCCTAACAGTTACTGGGTTGCAGATTGCTAGGTACTCCTAATGAAGAACTCTGGCCCGGGGTGAGCAAGCTAGTTAACTGGCATGATTACCCCCAATGGAACCCCCAGCCACTCTCAAGTGCTGTCCCTGGTCTAGATGAAGATGGGCTCCACCTTCTATCTGTAAGTGTTTGACTTTTTGAGGATTTCTCTGGCTTAATTAACCAGTTAGAATGAGCGCATGATTTATGGTTTGGCAACACTTTGTGCTTGCAGGAGATGTTGCATTATGAGCCAGCTAAGAGGATTTCAGCAAAGAAAGCTATGGAACATCCCTATTTCGATGATTTGGACAAAACTCCTCTCTGAAGTCCCCCGCACATGACCCATCTGTTGAATTTCCAACTTGTTAACTGCAAATTTCTCATCAGCCGAGATCAACAAACCCATCTAACCCCTCGTCACAAGCTTTTATTGCTTTTCTCAAGCATCTTTTAATAGTATCAATTAGTAGTATGATGTGTTTCACCTAAAAACCTTGTCTTTCTATATCAATTGGATCGGTGTAGCACAATTATGTGCAATGATACATTTTGCTATCGAATTGCTTGAAGCGTTTTAGCTGGCATATTATCTCCAAAGTTTAAGAATCTCTGTCCCTGCTTTTTGTTTTCTTTGATTATTTATATTGTGCTTTGTTCAGCTGAAAGCAACTGCAATATTAATTCCAGTTTTTGCGAATTTTGGTTTGTTATGTCCGTGATTTTGACAAAAGAGAACACTGGACATGCCATGTAAACTTGAATAGGTCTGATATAAAATGAAGTCAAGCTACAAGCCACATGAAGAATGTAGTCCACAGAGTAAGCGATACTGAAGCCAATGCATAAGCCCAAAACATAATTACTGAACACTCGCTCTCACCAGCTCCAAATAACTGTGTTATGGTGCCTGCCAAGTGAAACAAGAAACTGTGTCATCCCATCTTGAACCTTTGTATGCAGCTTTCATATTTGAAATAGCAATTTGCAAGTGCCTAACTGGAAGAATGATGATAGTGCTAAGCTATAAATAGCAATTTCTTAATCTAGTGCTGAGCTAACAGAGAGGGATCTCTGAGTTTCTGCAACTGTGGTCAGGCAAAAAGTTAAGAAACATGAAATCAATACGACAGATAAACAAGTAGAAAGTTTCAACAGGAGCTGAACAGAGTATAACTAGTTGAATACTTGAATTAACATACCAATGTTCATTGCTGGTGGAAGTGCAAATTGAAGTAGAAGAACAAATTGATATAATGGATCATGTTGCACCAAGCCCAAATGAATAGCTCCTTTGACTACAGCAATACCAATCAGAGGCAGGGCAATATATCTGACACCAATAATGCCAACCAGCAGGGATTTCTGAATTCCTGAACCCGTCAAACCCTTCAAAAGGTTACCTCCCATGATCAGCGTTAGAAGTGGGATGGCTCCATCCCTGCAATCATTTGAACAAGTCTAAGGTGCTATACACTCAGTGTGCGACCAAGCATCACATTTTGACAACTTGGTAGACACAGATACTAGCTAGCAACTGCAGACTATTCCAATCTAATGTTGTCATGCGCTAAAATATGATCTTGTGACATATCCAGTATACTTTACTATCTGCAGCTAGAAACCACATCATATATGGCTCTGCGTAAGGACATTCTAAAGCCATTGCATCGTATGCAGGTACTCTCAAGATATAGCAGTTTATATTTCTTCATTATTCTCAAAAAACGAACCAAATGTTGTAGTCTATTCACAGTCACCAGGAGATGTGTCATACCCAAGTAAAATAGCTGTATCTTCGATCACATGAAGAGGCGCTACATCACCAATCATCAGCTTTCTTATCTGAGGTATTAGTCCAACTATAAAACCTGCAAGCTGTAAAAAATTGACCACTTGTCAGTGAACTGGTGCACAGTTGAACAGCGAGCCCACAAATTTGCGAAGTTATTCAGCAAGTAGATACAGTGACTGCTAAGATCTAGAGGATCTATAAAATGCTAAAATAAAGTAGGCTGCTTATCCCAAAAAAAGGAAAACAAAAGAAAAGCCTTAACCTAAATTCATGAATCTCATTGTGGTTTCTGAACCACTTATTGACAGATGATATCAATGAACTACTCCAATGAGGTGTATGCATGCTCATGCTGCTACAGATGCCTATCATAATTAGAGATTTTTAGAACCTAGAACACATTGAAAACCACCCTACGAATTACAAACCAGGTGCTAGTGCATTAATGGCTGCTAAAATACAACCTCTCATAAGAAGAATTCCTTAAGGACAGAAAATATTAAGAAAGCCATTTTTCAGGGTGGACAGTTTTAAGACGTGCCTCGCTATTACTCCTTAAAAAATAGGTTTGAGGTTTTATGTCATTGATAAATAGCAACTGCATGGCGAAAGACTTTCAGCATATCTTCCTTTTAGCCTAACGTATTAGAAGTGCTAAAGTAGAATTAGGAGAATTGTGCAATACAAACAAGTTCAGAAAAAAGGAACAGCAATAGAAATATACCGCTCCAGTAGTAGAAGGGGCTAATAACCTCTTCAGGTTGATCTTCCTCGAAATAATCTCCATGTACTGCTTAAATTTAGTCCCAGGCTGCATCTGTTACAAAAATTCAAACACCAGTATAAAAGTTGATGCATAATTGTGTTTATTATGATGCGTGATACTTATAGAAAGAAAACTAACCGTGCATAAATAGAGAGCATCTTCATATCTTGTGAAAATTTAACATTGAGCAAATGAATTGATATGAAAACTTTAACACAAAATAAGTGAAATCTTGAATGGATATGTGTGAAAGTGAATCAGTTGGAATCCACTCATAGAACACAACTAATCAAACACGAGACCAGAGTGCATCACCTAAAACTCAAAACCAAGGTTACTAGTTCAGCGTAATCTCAGCAGAATGCAGAATGCAGAACGTTAATGTTGCATAACGTAATGTGTTAAAGCTCATGTGATGACTCCTTCACAACAACTTCTGGCTATAAGGTTAACCCTATTTCACCATCTCCATTTACCAGTCCTAGAGGGCCTCTCTTTCATGTTATTCATATGCATCAGCTCAGTTTTCCTATCTAACATCTTTCCTCTCACTTACTTATGTGATGGTATTTCCTTTTTAGTTTGTCCCCCCTCCATCCCAATTTTTGTGAAAGAATGATACATTTAGAAACAATCTAACTTTAAACTTTCTATTTTACTATTAATGAGATGATCCATAGCCACACATAAATATGCTTATTTTAGACCACAAGTTCCAAAAGTATTTTTTTCTTTCTTAAACTTCATGCTCAGTCAAACATCATCACATAAATTGGGACAGAGGGAGTAGTTTTTTCCTGCGTCTGCAGGGTGGGGGCAAGGAGTGGCTTGGAGTATCCTAGATTGAAATGTGGATCAGTAATTAACCTGAGTTTTGTGATCAAATCTAGTGGAAGGCAGCTCAAGCTGTTCAGGTGGGGACTCCGATCCATTGAAGGCCTTCGATGGAAGTAGTGATTCTGTTGATGTCCCAAGTTGTGATATAGAGCTTTCTCTCGGAGATCTACTGGCGGAGGAATCATTAATCTCAACTTCCTTTGAGCCCTTACTTGACGATATTCTCACGATATTATAAACATAAGACCATAGGTAAATAGCCCCTACCTGAAAAAGAAGTCACCGGGAAAGCATTAGATTTTCCATGCAGCCAAAAAGGGAATTCATGTTTATACAAGCATTATGGTCGTCATTTTAATGTTGGTATACCCTTCCAATCATGCAATAAAATCCTTGTGAAACCAACTAAAGTAGTTAAGAGACACATACCGCCATGGAAAGCGAAGCATAGCCCATTCCATATGTGTGACAAACACCAGGATCCCCAAAAGGGCCCCCTTTCTCTTTACAAACGGCTGGAATGATAATGAGAAGCATGTTGCCCAAGTTTCCTGTTCGTGCAAAGGAAAAATCATTATTTTAGATAACGTGGATACTACTCATCGTACAAGAGAGCTTTGTTGCATCTTTTATTCATCCTATTTCTACATGAATTACTTGTTACTTGAAATAAGCTAGTTGATTTCTTCCTTTGGCTCTATTTTAGTTCCGGGATACTCGAAAGTTCTTATGCATGTCCTATAAAATCCATTAACAACATTTCCAAGACCTCCATGGCTGTTTCCTTTTTTTTTTAATACTCATAATATGATCTGACCAGAACAAAGCGTTGAAATGCACCAACAGATCAACATAGTGACCAGGAACATTTTTTTAGACATACGGAGTAACTTCCTCTTGTTGAATTTTTCTCATTTTACCAGTAACCAGGGACATCTATAATCTACCTACTGTGTTGATCTAAGGTAAAGCTATTTTGCCTATCACATTGGTTCTACAGGTATGTGAAACATAATCGATTTGCTTGGCCTTCCATCACCAACACTTCTCTGGTGAAATTTGAATGATCTCCAATTCCTTCCTCTACTTAAGAAAGTAAAATAATTCATATCCAAAGCAAACTCTCCAACCAACACACCTTTAAAACGAAGCAATTCATATTAAATCTCGAGAAACTCATTCCTATCTAAATTGCAGAGGCAGTATCATTAGGCTAGTCATACTATGTTGTATATTTACTTTAAGCTTGATGAGGAAATTGATATCAATTGAGTTGATAAGGTACAAAAGAGATTCTCATAACTTGGAACGGTTTGAGATCTCAAAATTTTATTTTAGTAGAATATGAAAGGCTAGCTGGTAAAACAGTCTGTATTACTCATTTGGTTTGACCTAATTATATATACGGAGTCAACAGCAAGCTTCTTCAATCATGACCGTTCTTGATTTTTCAATTAATGTTAGTCCAAAGCTTGGTGGTTACTAGTGTTTTCCACGTGGTTTTAAATAACTTATATTTCGTGTAAAAATGACTTGTGCTATGCTAGACTGAGAATTAGTCAAGTTCCTCATAAACTAAAACAGGTCATATAACATGAACTAGGAGCTAGCATCAACTATTTCATCACAATCACCAGAGCTACAGTCATCTTCATCGCTGAGGTTCTTGCTGGTTTACATACCTGCAGCACAACAGCCAACAACCAGTCCACGTAGATGTTGAGGAGGCCTTGTAATTTGAATGACTGCCCAACCAAGAATTGAACCAATAATAAAAGTGAAGAGGATATTGAAAGGCATGAACCACCTGCAATTGTGACTGAGTGAATAGGAGAGACTTTTTGAAGCACGGAGTATCAGTTGAATTAAATGGACATGAGAACTCACAATTTTTTCATGCTTTCAGATGTGATTGTTTTGGCTAAGTTGCTGGAGACAAGGGCTGGATTGAATACAAAAAAGACGATCTGTTTGCAGGAGGTGCATCAGCATTACAAAACAAATCAGCACACCATATGAATGCTAACTGTTTAACAAAAAGAAAAAGTAATTGAAGACACTTACCATCTAGGCTAAGGTTTCACTTAGACAGGAAAGTCGTTTGAGAAAAGCTAAAAGGTAGTTTAGATAGCATATGACTTGATACAGTGAACTAATAATACAAGACCCACTTCTAGCTACGAACTTGCAGATATAGATGTAGTTGGTGCAATCCGTGAGAATACGTCTGAAACCTTTGTAACAAAATCTATAGTCGGTCAATAGACATCGTAGGCCTGAGATGAAGTTTCTCCCATTTTTGCTTGTTATGTGAATATATGACACGTTGCGTTTTCTTAGAAACATTGTATCCTGTCAGAGTACACTAAAAAGTTAGAACTACTCCTGGAATTATTTTAGCCATGGATGAGATGACAAAAATCTCTCGTCTTTCCAATACTGAAGATGCTTTATGTTTAAGATGAAATGTTATGGAGGTTTGTGACATTGCAGTAATTGGGGACACAAATATTAATAGGTGTAAGATCGGATGAATTATTTCAAAATTATGGGATTAAAATCACTTATCTGACTATCTGAATATCCTTATCAACTGTGAACTCTTAAAATGACACCTCTATTAGTTAAACACTGCCAATTCCACAACTTGCAACTTTGATGATCTTTCTCTATCTAAAAGTGTTCAGATACTCTCGTAATCAAATCCTTGGAATCCTCATCAGCATTCAGTTATTAACCTACTGCAGTTTCAGCGAGTTATAATTTAGAAACCAACAACAAATAGCTAAAAGCCTTGGATTGCAGATTGTCTCAATAATATTGCAGCAAGTACTAAATTTATCCCATGCAATTAACTACCTTACCACACCACGTACGGTTACCCCATATTGTTTCCTTACGTTGCTAGAGGAGTGAACCCCAAGTTTCTTAAGGTTTAAGTCAAACGATAAATGTAGCTTGATAGATAATCAATCAAACCAGAAAAATGGAAGAGCATTTTCCCTAGTCACGTGAGTCCATACATATTAAGCTGGTCGAGTCAGTAAAGAAACATAAGCAGTCAATCAATCATCTTCTACCTTGAATTGGGGGACAAAGAATAGTTGAAATACTCAATTAGCAAAAGTTAATGAATAGCAAAAGCCAAAGAAAGTATAAGCTCACATTATTCAAATGTTTTCTTGCATCGTCTCCCAATAAGTCGATACGATCCAGAGCAAGTAGTAATCCAAGTGCCGTAATCAAAAGAACTTTAAGGACCGGCATTGATGCAGCGATGAAGAGATCCAAAAGCCCCATCTCTTGTTGGAAAATTGTGAAATTACAGGCAGAGTATTCCAATTGAACCTCAATTCTATTGACACCAGAATAAAAAAAAATCAAAAAGAAAAAGGCAAAATGTGAGGATAAGTTAAAAAACAGGAGAGAAAGCAAAAGTTAGCACGAAAAGAAACATTAAAAAGGCAATGCAATGAAACAGTAAATAAAGTGGCCGCCTTTTCGTAGTTATAAGATAAAAGAAACCAACTAGTGCTGAATGGGTGGTATAATTAGGCAAACTTTAATAGACACAACTAAACCCAAAGGAAAAAAGAATATCGATTTTGAAAAGCAACCTCGAGATTCTTTGGACAATTTTTGTGAATCAAAAACATCAACTCTCCTCTTTCCCTTTCTTTCTGTATTCAGTATTCAATTTAGGTAGCGACGGAGGGGTTGAAGAGGGACATATATATATATATAGACGACAAATGGAAAGGAGTAGATGACTGTAGTTTCTGAAACGAGACAACATAAATGCACAAAAATCGCATGCATTACGCATACGTGTATGTTATTAGTGAGCTTTTGGCACGACTTATTGGAGCTGACCCTGGCGGTGCACTAGAAATGCTATATCAGGTCTGAGAAATTAAATAATAAGACGTCACTATGTTAAATTCGTCGACACTTTTCGTCATTACGAAATAATAAATTTAATAATACGATATAATAAAATTTAAATAATAATTAAAATAAATATTATATTTAAAGTAACAATACGATTAATAACAACTGTCCAAACAAGCGATTAATATTTATTGGCATTAGAATCGAAAGCAGGACTACCACATGAAGCAAATAGTTGTCCTCTTTTTGGCTTCTCCTAACTCTCCTTACTTTTTACTTTTTCAAGATATTACAATAGTAGATACATTAGTCACGTCATCAGTGAGGACCCACCACAAAGGTACATTCTGTATTTAAATTTTATGAGTTTAATTTTTAATGTCATTAGCATTAAATTTATTATATTTTTAAAAATTATGAATTCACATGGATTACTTGTTGTAATTTTAATGAATATTACACATAAATTATGTTATATGCCAAAAGTATTGGAGTCGAGTTCAGATGAACCTAGCAACAATACGTTGCATCTGTAAAAATAGCACGAGTTGGCTAGTTTTCGGAGTGGTAATTCAAAAATAGCCAGCGTTTGTAAAGTTATTTAAAAATAGCTACTATTTTGCTGCAATACGTAAAGTTTCTGTATAATATACTGGAAATTGGTGCACTTGTGTATGAACTTCCAGCATGGAACTCCAACACACAGAATGTTCCATCATAATATACTGGAGATTGGTGCACATGTGTATGAACTTCCAGCATATTATGCTGGAACTCCAACACACAGAAAGTTCCATCATAATATACTGGAGATTGGAGCATACGTATATGAACTTCCAGAATATTATGCTGGAACAATATTTTATACTGAACTCCAATATATTATGCTGGAATACTTTCCAGATTTTGAACAGTATTTTCGTTCAAATTTATTTTTATATAAAAATTGACTAAATTTAAATTACTTTTGAAACTTGTAAATCTGATTATTTTTAATCCGCCTCTGCCCCACGGGCTTTCCTTCTTCAGTTCTTTGTCCGACATATTTGCTGACGCCAGTGCTGTCGTCGCATAATTCGTTCCCTCCAGCTTCAACTAGTCATTAATCATTGGTAGAGGCGTGTTCCCTTTTTCTTGTCACTTCCATTTGACGGATATATATTTTTCCAATAGAAAATAAGAGGGAAATTTCGACTTCAACAATGTCAAGTAGTACTATGCATGTACATAGCGTTGTATTTGTTTGCACTATATGACAAATCCTTCATCTTGAAGAAAACGAACAATATCTTTGCCTTACTGCCTGGCCGCCACCCTTTTTCATTTTCGTTTTTTGGTTTCTCCTGTATTAGCCGTCAGTGGCATAGGCGGATATAGAGTTGGGTGGGGAACCTAAATAGGTAAAATTTGGACAAATAGAATTAAAATAAGTTTAAAAAAAAATATAGAACGGATCTATATATAACGCTACAGTATGTGGCGCTATACACTAACGGTAACTGTGCCGTTAGTGTATAGCGCCATATACTATGGCGTTATATATTTTTTTTCTGACAGGCAGGTATAACGCCACTATACAAGGTTCAAACCCCTACCCCAACATTTTTTGTTTCTTTTCATTATTTGGTTTTCATTATTTGGTTTAAGTGTTTAGATAAAAATACTTTAATAGAGAAGCCATTTATTATTTCTTTAAAAAATAACCAAGACTTTTAATAGTTGTTATTTTGTGTTATACGTAAAACAAAATTATTTTTTTTCTTTTATTTTCAAATTAGAATTATAAGTTTTATTTTTAAATGAAAAAAACAATTAATGGCAATTGAAACTCTTTGTTATTTTTTTTCATGATAATTGCAGTTTATTTTTATGAGATTTTTTTAGTCTGTTGCAAAACGGATTGATACCTTCATTTTAAAAATTAGTGTAACCTTAAATTTCTCAAGTTACTCTTCAAATAATTAATTTATTTTATAGCCTCAAAATATTACGGTATATTTAAGATTACAAACTTTACAAAATTAAAGTTTTAAATTTCGAGGTGTGACCAAACACCTTTCAGGTACTTCTATGTTGAATAGTTAAGCTACCAATTTTTACAATATATAACTATAAATTACTCATATTTTTATTGTCCGGATATTTAAATCAACTTCTACTACAGATAAAATAGCAAATACTTTTGAGATATTTTAATTTCTACATCTTGTACTGATTAATAACTAAATAATCAGATTCTTTTTAAATAGTTTAGCTTTTGAATCTTGTACTAATTTTTAATTACTGAAAATAGAGCAAAATCGTTCTATAATATAGTATAATTAAAGTTAAATTGGTAATTAAAATACGAACTTGAAGCAATAAGAAAGAAATATTAGAAGCTAATTGTATTGATGAGTTGCCATTAATTGTTTTCTTTCATTTGAAAATAAAACTTATAATTCTAATTTGAAAATAAAAGAAAAAAAATAATTTTGTTTTACGTATAACACAAAATAACAACTATTAAAAGTATTGATTATTTTTTAAAGAAATAATAAATGGCTTCTCTATTAAAGTATTTATATCTAAACACTTAAACCAAATAATGAAAAGAAACAAAAAATGTTGGGGTAAGGGTTTGAACCTTGTACCTCAAGGACAAAACTCACTTCACATCTACTTTTCAACCAGTGGGCCAGGCAACCCTGTACTACTTTTAATGTATAACGTCATATATAGTGGTGTTATACCTGCCTGTCAGAAAAAAAGTATATAACGCCATAGTATATGGCGCTATACACTAACGGCACAGTTACCGTTAGTGTATAGCGCCACATACTGTGGCGTTATACATAGATCCGTTCTATATTTTTTTTTGAACTTATTTTGGTTCTATTTGTCCAAATTTTGCCTATTTGAGTTCCCTACCCATATAGAGTTAGCAACATCAAATTTACTGAATTCAGTATTTTTGACGCAAAGCGTAATTCTGTGTATGATATAATGAGCTCATGTCAAGACATTCAGAGTTGAACTCATTATGACAAATAGTAGGTTTTTTTTTTTTTATAACTTTTTTTTTGTTGATTTAGTATTTAAAATGAGACCCACAAATAGCACATGTCAAGTAATAAATAGTCTAACATATGATGTGTTGTACATGTCAACACAATTGATATACGTATGGGTTAAAATCTTATCAAAAAGATTCTACTTAAGGAAGAACGACCAGGAGTCAATCAAGTCGAAGTCCCATACAAGAAGCAATGTATCGGTGAGTGGGTCCGCTAAGGTCGAGGTCGAACAGTCAGATCGGCTCGAACAGTTAGTTCGACACTTAGACATTTTAGAGGACTACCAATACTAAAAAATGGAAAATTTGCGACCGTCAAATCAATCGAGAATCATATTTTTTTGACGGATTTTCGACTGAAAAGTGTTAGTCGGAAAACACATGGTCGCATAATATTTGCAACGGAATCAGTCAAAAATCTGCGACGGATTCAATCGCAAATTAAAAAATATGGGTACATTTGAAATTAGGCCATTTGCAACCGAATCAGTCGCAAATTTAGCGCTCGATTCAGTCGCTGACCTAAATTAAAAAAATAAAAATAAATTAAAGGTTGCGATTGATTCCGTCGGAAACTAAAATATAAGATTAATTTTTAAGTAATTATTCCGACTGGATCGATCGTAAATGTTGATTTTTTTAATTAATTAAAAATATCGATATTACTCCATTTGCGACTGATTCAGTCGCAAAATTTAAGACTACATCAGTCGCAAATCTGGTTAATTCCTGGTGAAATTTACGACTGATTCAGTCGCAAATCTAGGTATTATTAAGCAGAATTATGCTATTTTTCTAATTATACCACCTGCCAAATAAAATAGACAACCAAACACCTAACAACCAAACAAAAACCTATAGCAATCCAAAACCTAATATAACAATCCAAAACCTAATATAACAATCCAAATCAAATTTACTACAAAACTAATAGTAATATTTATATCAATTCAACCAACTAATAAAACAACCAACTATCAAATAATATAAATTACACATGTCTCTAACTTCAACTCTAAAACATTCAAATAGCCTATTCTGAATCAGTCTCCTCATCCTCCTCAAAATCAGACTCCATTGCAGCTCCTTTCTTGATTTTCTTTTTTAATAATTTTTTTATCAAACCCTGAGTTGCTTGAAATTCTTGCAACATTTGATCCACCTTTTGACGCATATGTAACGATCCGACCAGTCGTTTTGCTTTATAGAACCCCGTGCTCCTAAATAAGACTTCATGTATTTACTTTTATTGATTGATGACTTGCGGGGATGGTTGGTTCGGGTTTTGGAAGAGTTTGGGTTGGAATTGGAACACTTAATTCCTTAAGACTGGCCTTAAAGGCCAAGTTTGACTTTGGTCAACATTTTTAGTGAATGACCTCAGAATCGGGATTTGAAGGTTCCAATGGATTCGTATGATGATTTCGGACTTGGGCGTATGTTCGGAACGGGTTTTGGATGACCCCGGGGCGTTTCGGCGCCAAATAGTGGAATATGATTCTTGAAGTTCAAAATTTGAGGTTTGGAACGAATTTTAATGTTATCGAGGTCCGAACGGAATTCCGAGACCGGAAATAGTTCCTTAGTGTCATTTATGACTTTTTCGCAAAATTTGGTGTCATTCTGAATAGTATAAGTACATTTCGGTGTTGGATGAATTCAAGACTTAAAGTTCATAAGTTGAGTTTAGTTGGTTTTGGGGTATGATTCTTAGATTTAATGTCGTTACAGGCATTCCGGAGGTTCGAGCAAGTCCGTTTTGTGATTTAGAACTTGTTGGTATATTCGAACAGGGCCTCGGATGTCATTCAGATGCCGCGCGAGGCGAGTTCCAGCTCAAAGAGAGCTGCTGGTGCACCAGATCTGGTGCGATCGCACCTGCGATTGGCCCGCCGCAGGTGCGAGACCGAATATGCGGTCGAAGCCTCGAAGATGTGCCCATCGAGGGGGTTCCCAGGATCCGCAGATGCGATCCCTTCTTCGCAGAAGTGGAGCCGCAGGTGCGGGACCCCTTCCGCAGGTGCGATCCATGCCAGCCCTTCCCCTTTCCACAGATGCAGACCTTGATCCGCAGAAGCGAGACCACAGGTGCGGTCCACTCGCCGCATGTGCAAAATCACTGGAGGCAGTGAAGTCGTTTTAAATCGAGACTTAGGCACATTTGAGGGCATTTATCACAACTTTGGGTGATTTAGGAGCTCCCAAAGCAGAGATTTCGACTTAGCACCTTGAGGTAATGTATTTCCTACTTAATGTGAGTTTATTACTTAGTTTTTGGGTAGATTAACACACAAAGATTAGTGGAAATTATGGGTTTAGGATAAAACCTAGGGTTTTGATAAAAATAGGATTTAACCACGAAATTTGTTATGGAATCTAGTAAAAATCATATATTATTGATCCTTAGGTTATGGGTAACAACTTTCTTTAAGAATTTCCGATATCCGAACATGTGGGCCCGGGGGTGAATTTTAGGAATCTTACAAATAGGCTTGGGTAATCACCTAATTGGTGGAATTATGAACTTTTGAGCATAGATTGACTAGTTTATGTAATGTTTGACTAGTTTCGAGTTGTTGGGCGTCACATTTGGAGGTTTGAGCGCATTCTTGAATCGGGAAGTAGGCTTGATAAGAGGTAAGTCTCCTTTCTAACCTCGTAAGAGGGAACCTCCCCCCTAGGTGCAATAATTGATCATGTGAATAATTGTGGGGGACTACGTACGTACTAGGTGACGAGGGTCCGTGCGTAGTGACTATTCTTGCTATGTCCGGGTAATTTAGGCTTACACCATGCCTTGTGAACTTTGTTAATTGATTTATATGCGCTATCATCATTGAGTGAAAGTTTATACCAATATCTTAAGAATTTAAAGGCTTCAAGTAATTCATTAATTTGAAAAAGAAATGAATTTAAAAGAATGTGTTATGTTTATGTGAAACCGCTTCGCAATTATATTCCGCGAGCGGGTTGATTATTCCACTACTCTCATGGGAGAGGGTCATTCGCCTCGGCAGGTTACTAGATGCATCTATGGTTCGCGTCGTTCGACCCTTCGACAGTGCACATTTACTTCTCTGTTGGATCGGGCCATACGTCATTGGCATATTATGCGCAACTGGATACTTACTGGGTACATAGTATTTATGTACTCATACTACACTTCTGTACTTAATTATACAGGTTCCGAGGCAGGTGCATCTCGTTACCAACCCGGAGCACGTTCTTCACTCCGCGAGATTTGGAGATTCCACGGTGAGCTGCTTCTCTTGAGGTCGTTCAGCAGCACGTTGGAATCTTTCCCTTTGTTATTCTGTCTATATCCTCTCAGACAGTAGGATAGATGTATTCTTTTGATTTCCTTCTACTAGATGCCTGTATACTTGTGACACCAGTTCCTGGCACACACATTGGTAGACTATTCTTTTGGACATGTAACTATTAAAATCTTAACTTTTGGTCATTTCAATTAAATTGCGTTTAATGCTTGTGATTTTTTTCTCATGCTCGTGACCAGAACTCAAGTATTGTTAATAAAGTTTTTATAAAATTTAGTGGAACTCACTACACAAATATTTTGGCTAGCCTAACATCAGCGTGGGGCGCCATCGCGACCTAGATTAGGATTTGGGTCGTGACAACTTGGTATCAGAGCACTAGGTTCACGTAGGTCTCACAAGTAACGGGAAGAATCAATAGAGTCTTGCGGATCGGTACGTAGACGTCTGTATTTATCTTCGAGAGGCTATACGGTGTTAGGAAATCTCTCTTTATTCATCTTCTGTCGTGCAATTGATAGTTTATTAAATCTCACTCTTCTATTCTCTCACAGATGGTAAGGACGCGCACGGCTGACGTTCCGTAGCCGAGAGGAGCTGCTCCCCCCGTTGTTAGAGGCCGAGGCAAAGGCCGGGGGAGGGCACCAGCCCGAGGTAGGGGACGAGGGAGTCCTAGAGCTTCCCCAGTTACACCACCAGTGGATCCAGCAGAGGATCCTGTCGTTGAGGAGCAGGGCGAGGTGCCCGTAGCAGATCCTTCCCCGGTGGATTTCATGATAGCGCCGGTCTTTCAAGAGGTCATGGGCCGTATGATGCGGTTCATGGACACTATGGACTAGGATAGTTTATTTCCAGCGGACATGGCCACTTCTTAGGCGGGAGGGGGAGCACAGACCCCTACTGCCCAGGCCCCAGGACATGCAGCTGCAGTTTATCAGACTCCGGGTGCCCTACCCGTGGGCGGAGCCCAGTCAGTTGCAGTAGTACCACCTGACCCCTGACCAGCTACGGGCAGCGATCCGCAGAAGTTATTGGACAGATGGACTAGACTCCACCCTCCTGTCTTTGGGGGCGAGCATCATGAAGATGCTCAGGATTTTATCGATAGGTGTAGGGACAGACTGCACAACATGAGGATACTGGAGTCTCATGGGGTTGACTTTACCACTTTCCAGCTAGAGGGCAGGGCTCGTAGAAGGTGGCAGTCTTAGGTTCTTGGCAGGCCAGCAGATTCTCCTCCCATCACCTGGGAGCACTTCACTAAGTTATTCCTGGATAGGTATATCCCACTGTTGGCCCAAGAAATTGAATAGTTTTGAATATTGACAAAGGAACTCAAAGATGAACCACGTCCAACATTGGAGACATAGACACATGCAGAGTTAAGGCACGTGAGGTGCACATGCAGGAGATAAACGAAATCTGGGAAATAAATAGATGTCTCCTGATCGAAACGATTGCAAAATGATAAGGAGAAGGACTCCTTATTCAGTAAGAACAAAATCAAAGATAAGGAAGGATTCGAGGAGTTGAGATTAACTAGAACTCTTCCACCAAGGAAGAGCAGAATTAGAACTCTAGTAAATCTCTCGTCTACTAATCCTATATATTGCGTATTGTTCTTATTGTACAGGTACTCACAAAAGCATAAGTTAAGCAAGAATTGAGAGCAAAATTAGCAAGGCAAATTTTGCATGCAGTTCATGTGAGATTTAAGTGTGCGACTCTGAAGCTACTTAAACCAAATAGAAGAACCAGTTCCAACTATTGTCTTTTAGTCTAGTTACTTGTAGTAGGTGATTTCAACTTGTACCTTTCAGCTTTATCTAGAAGCGTCTGTAATAGGTACTGTGTGTTTTCAAGTTATAGCTAACTTGGAGTTTGTCGCAAATAGCTAGAGGCTAGTTTTCCACAAAGGGATTATAGGTAATCCTAGGTTTACAAAAGAGTTTTTGTAAATGCTGTTTGGCTCACTTATTTAGTAAAAGAGTTTGGGAAAATCCTACTGGGAAGTAGGTCATGGTTTTTCACCTTTGAGCCAGGTGTTTTCCACGTAAAAATATCTGTGTTCTTTATTTTTTGTATTTATTATTCCGCAAATAGTAGAGGTTGGAACACATAGAAGATTCTGGTCCTTCTATAAATAGTGCACGTGAAAATCGGACACCACACAAATCACCCCCCCCCCTTCTTGTGTGGTATTGACGTTTAGAACATCCATTGGTATCAGAGCGGGTTATCCTTGAAGAGGCTAACACCTTAGGAAAAGATCAAGATGAGTGCACCACCTAGGAACTGGGAAGGAAAATCAACTTCTAGGCCTCCATTTTTCAATGGCGAGTACTACTCCTGGTGGAAGAACATGATGAGAGACCATATAATTGGAGAAGACTACGAACTATGAAATATTGTTACTGATGGTCCTTTGGCCACCATGAAGAAAAATGCTGAAGGAATAGATGTGCCAAAGACAAGAGCTGACTGCAGTGCTGAGGATTAGAGAAAGTGGGAGAAAAATGACAAGGTCAAGAAGTGGCTTGTGTGTGGACTTGGTCCAGATGAGTACAACAGAATTCAAAGTTGTACCACTGCCAAGGAAATTTGGGACACCTTTCAAGTGTCTCATGAAGGAATTTCTCAAGTGAGGATATCCAGAGGTATTCTGCTATATTCTCAATATGAGAATTTCTCTATGAAGGAAGGAGAGACCATTTAAGAGATGTACACTAGGTTCACTACATTGACTAATGAACTGACATCTCTTGGAAAGACTCTTCTTGAGGAAGACAAGGTTGAGAATATTTTGACAAGAGTTCTGCCAATCTCTTAGGAGAGTAAGATCACTGCAATTCAGGAATCCAAGAACATTGCAACTCTCAAACTGGATGAGTTAATTGGAAATCTCACTGCCTATGAACTTAGAAGGCAGACAATGAAGATGGATGCTCCCAAGAAAGAAAGAAGTCTGGCACTAAGAATCACTAAGGGAGAAGAACTGGAGGAAGATGAAATGACTATGATTACCAAGGACTTAAAAAATTATCTTATGAGAAGAAAAGTTACCTCAAGAGGTGGAAATTACAACAAGGCAAGGGCACCAGAAAAATCCACTAATGAGGGCTGCTACAAATGTGGGAAAACTGATCATCACATCAAGAATTGACCTCAGTAGGAAGTTTAATGGAAAAGGGAAAGGTCTGAATGAAGGAATCGGAAGAAGCAACAGGTTCATCCCAAGAAGAACAAAATATCAACAAAGGCTATGGTTGCTTCTTGGGGATAAAGTTCAGATGAAGAATCAGATGATGAAGATGGAGATGAACAAGCACTCATGGAAATTGGTAAATCAGATGAGGAATCTCATGAGGAATTTGAGCTTCAAGTGAAATGAAGTAGCCAAATATGGTACATGGATCGTGGCTGCTCAAAACACATGACTGGTAACAAGGACCAATTCCTTTCACTTGGGGACCTCAAAGGAGGAAATGTCTCCTTTAGAAATGGAAAGAAAGGTGAAATCATTGGGGTTGGTAAGGTAGGTAAGGATGACACTCGTTCCATTGAGAATGTCTACCTAATAGATGGCTTGAAATATAGCCTAATCAGTGTGTCACAACTGTGTGCTAGAGGTAACTTGGTAGCATTCACCTTTACAAAATGTTTTGTAATAAATCTTATCACTGACAAGATTGTTTTGCAGGGAAAACGAGTGAACAATATATACATCATAGATCTGTCCACACTTTTAGAAAATGAATTAACATGCTTAAGTGTGCTGGACAACGATCCCCTCCTTTGGCATGAGAGACTTGGACATGCAAGTCTGAGTCAACTTAACAAACTAGTCTCCAAGGACTTAGTGACAGGTCTGCCTAACATTAAGTTCAAGGAAGACAAAGTCTGTGAGGCTTGTGCAAGGGGGAAGCATGTAAGATCCTCTTTCAAAATCAAGAAAGTGGTAAGTACCACCAGATCGATAGAACTGGTCCATATAGATCTTTGTGGTCTTATGAGAACCTTAAGCAGAGGTGGTAAGAGATATGTGATGGTCATTGTTGATGACTATTCTAGATTTACCTGGACATTGTTTCTAACATCTAAAGATGAGGCATTCGACATGTTTACTTCCTTTGTTAGAAAAATTCAAAAACAATTAGGAAATCAACTTGCATCAATTAGGTCTGATCATGGCACTGAATTTGAAAATGCTAAATTTGCTGAATTTTTTGATGAGCATGGCATAGATCACAACTTTTCTGCCCATAGAACTCCACAACAAAATGGTGTGGTTTAAAGAAATAATAGTACACTTGGAGATATGGCTAGGGCTATGCTTCTTTCTAGTAAACTACCTCATAGCTTCTGGGCAGAAGCTATTAATACTGCATGCTATATCATAAATAGATGCATGACTAGACCGCTTGTAGAGAAGACTCCCTATGAGTTACTTAAAGGGAGAAAACCCAATATATCCCACCTTAGGGATTTTGGTTGCAAGTGCTTTGTGCACAACAATGGTAAAGACTCCCTAGGTAAGTTTGATCCCAGAAGTGATGAGGGAGTATTCTTGGGATATTCTTCACATAGTAAGGCTTATAAAGTCTATAAAAAAAGAACTATGTGTGTTGAAGAAAGCGTGCATGTAGTTTTTGATGAAACTAACATTCTTTCTGAGAGACAGGAACAAGAGGATGAAGAAATTGGGCTGGTCAGAAACTCAGTCCAAACTGGAGCAACACTGGAGGAAGGAATAGGTGATGAAACAGGTTCATCCCTTCCTGGCAACATGACAAGGGGAACTGAACAAATTAATTTCCAAACCTCATTGGAACCTATACCTGATCCTGTTCCACAACAACAAGGCACCGAAGGAACTTCAAGGAGTAACCAGCTGGCTGTGAAACCATACAGATATCAAAGTTCTCACCCTATTGAGAACATTATCACTGATCCAACCTCTGGAATCAAAAATAGATCCTCTTTGAAGAATATGTGTGCTTTTGATGCTTTCTTATCTCTTATTGAACCTAAAAATGTTGTTGAGGCTTTGCAGGATGCAGACTGGGTGAATGCAATGCAAGATGAACTCAACCAATTTGAAAGAAGTCAAGTTTGGCATTTGGTACCAAGACCCTTGGATAGATCAGT
The DNA here is from genome assembly GCA_005239525.1 of Nicotiana knightiana. Classification (NCBI taxonomy): domain Eukaryota; kingdom Viridiplantae; phylum Streptophyta; class Magnoliopsida; order Solanales; family Solanaceae; genus Nicotiana; species Nicotiana knightiana. Next base: position 26,102 of record ML436726.1, on the reverse strand, counting down.
AATTGGCACAAAATGGATCTTCAGAAACAAACTTGATGAAGATGGAACAGTTACAAGAAACAAGGCAAAAGGTGGTTCAAGGATACAATCAAGAGGAAGGCATAGACTATGATGAAACCTTTGCTCCAGTGGAAAGGCTGGAAGCAATAAGACTCCTCATAGCCTTTGCTGCTTACATGGAAATCACCCTTCACCAGATGGATGTCAAGAGTGCCTTCCTAAATGGCTATCTAAAGGAAGAGGTGTTCGTCAAGCAACCTCCAGGGTTTGAGACCAAGGAGAATCCTGATCATGTGTACAAACTTGACAAAGCACTGTATGGACTCAAGCAAGCTCCTAGAGCATGGTATGAAAGGTTATCAAAATTCTTGTTTGAGCATGACTGCAAGAGAGGTAAAATTGATAGTACTTTATTCTTAAAGGAAAAAGGTAAAGATCTCTTGGTAGTTCAGATATATGTAGATGACATAATCTTTGGAGCAACTACTGAAAAGCTAAGTAAAGAATTTGCTAAACTAATGGGGAGTGAATTTGAAATGAGCATGATGGGTGAGCTTAATTTATTTTTAGGCTTACAAATTAAATAAAATTCAAATGGAACTATGATCCATCAGCAAAAGTATGTGAAAGAGTTGCTTAAAAGGTTTAAAATGGAAGATTCCAAAGAAATTGACACTTCTATTGCAACAGCCACAAAACTAGATGTAGATGAACCTGGTTCATCTGTTGATTAAAAGATGTATATGGGAATTATTGGTTCATTGTTGTATCTTACAGCCAGCAGACCTGACATTGTTTTCAGCGTAGGACTTTGTGCAAGATTTTAGGCTAATCCAAAGGAATCCCACTTAACTGCTGTGAAGAGAATCTTGAGATACCTAAAAGGCACCACTGATTTCTGCCTTTGGTATCCAAAAGGTAGTAACTTTAATCTTGTAGGATATGCTGATGCTGACTATGCAGGTTTTCAAGTGGATAGAAAGAGCACCTCAGGTATGGCACATTTTCTGGGCTCATGTCTTGTGTCTTGGGCTACTAAAAAGTAAAATTTTATGGCTCTATCTACTGCTGAGGCTGATTATGTGGTTGCATCCTCATGTTGTGCCCAACTACTGTGGATTAAACAAAAATTGATAGATTTTGGAATCGATGTTAGATGCATCCCTATCTTTTGTGATAACACCAGTGCTATAAGTATGACGAAGAACCCCGTTCATCATAAAAGGACTAAGCACATAGATGTTAGACATCATTTTTAAGGGATAATTATGAGAAAGGATTGATCTCTATTGAATTTTGTGCTACTGATAAACAGATTGCTGACATCTTTACAAAAGCACTAGGTAGAGAGAATTTTGAAAGGAACCGGTTAGAGTTAGGGATGATAAAGATCATCTAATTGAACCAGTTCATAATGTACATGAAACAATAATTAAAAAGGGAAAAATGAAAAAAAAACCTTTTTTGGCTAGAAATTCTGAAATTTGTGTAAATAATCAGATTAATCGTTGCCCATCTCATGCTATAAATAGCATACTCTCTTGCCATGTTTTGAAATGACTCATTGGTTGCTAATGATGTTTTTCCTATTGTTGAAAGTTGAGGCTTGATCAAGAGGTTGCTTACATGATGAACCTGGTTCATCTGAAAGGCGAGGTATGTGTTCTACACTCTACATATTTTGAAATATTAATAGTTAATCATGAGTATAACTCTACCTAAAACAAGATCTTTTCAAAATCTAGCCTTTATTCTAATTTTGAACCAGTTCCGTCACCTCTTAGAATCCCATCAAATTAAAAGCCTAGAAAATAGGGTAGTTGTAACCGTCATCTCTAACTGACACTTACAGAAGTGATTAGAATTCTTTTTGACCAAAAATACTCCCGTTATATATTAATTACCCATCCCATTTAGAACCCCGTCATCATCACTTCTCTAAGTCATCATTCGCTAAGCCATAACCGTCGATACCCTTTCATCTCTCTGCTCCAAAACCTTGATTCTAATTCTCTTTTCTTATTCAACTCAAAATCTTCTTCTTCCATCTTCAATAAAAAATTACTAACCCTTAGGACAACCCTGGTACTCCACCACCTGCTACTCTATCTTCTACTTCTTCAACACCTCCACCACCAAGTCCTACTCCGTCTCAACCCAGTCCCACTATTCCTCAACCTAGCCCTAGTTCAGAACCCAGAAAAAGAAGGGTTAAAATGCTCGCCAGAAAAACAGTGGCTACAGGTTCTCTCGCTAGAAAATTGAATGCCAAATTACAAGCCAATCAGGCTCAAGAATCAGACAATTCAAGTGATTCATTTAAATCAGCTACTGAGGAAGCAGCAGGATCATCTGATTCTGAACAAGTATCATCTGTACTTAAAATCACTTCTGAGAATGTGTCTGAAATAGCGGAGAATTTAGAAAACATTTTTATTTTGGTTGGGTCTATGATAGATGTCGAGTTGCTAGAAGTGAGACGAAAAGGTGGTAAAAATAAAATTGGGAAATAAATAGAGAGATAGGGAGGTCGGAGTGAAGCGAGGGGAACAAGGGGAGAAACTACTAGATGATCTATTTGTGGTACTGAACAATAGTAATAGAAGAGGGAACCAAGAAGTCAGGGGGAAGTGAATCAAGAGAAGTGGCTAAGGGATTAGTAAATCTAGGAGAATCTACAGATGAACCTGGTTCATCTATTGAGGAGACCTTAGCAGATCTTATGAAGAAGTTAGGAGAGAGTTATAAACCAAAGAAGAAAATGACTCCAAAGGTTAAGAAGTCTGAAACTGCAGGAGCAAGTAAGAAGAGAAAAGTCACTCCATCTGCTGGTTTTGAAACTCCTCTTCCAAGAGGAAGAACTACAAGAAGTGCACTTAGGCAGAGTGAGGAGGAGTTACAAAAAGCTTTGAAGGAAAGTAAGAGAAAGAGAGCTGAGAAGGAAAAGAAGAAAATTGCTGAGCCTGTAGAGGATGTTGAGATTGAGGAGATGGACCTGGTCCATCAAGATGATCAAAGGGAAGAAGTTGAGGTTCAAACCCCCAAATCAAAGAAAGCCAATACTTCTTCAAAGAAGTCTGCATCTGTGTCTGATACACCCTCAACTGTAGCCAAGAGAACTAGGTCTATAGTAAAATCAAAGAAAGTTCATATTGATGAAGAGGAGGATTGGAGTGCTGAAGAAGAAGATGAGTCTGCTGGAGAGTAGGACAATTTGACTAAGTTTGGGAAGCACACCATTCTGAAGGGGAGATTGCTGAAAGATTTGGAGGAATCTGGCATGGTCTATCTGATGGATAAGCTGGAGGTGCAGGGCTGGAAAGACATGGTCTTTCAGTTGGATGGGAGGCTGGCCATAAGTGAGATAGTTGAGTTCATGGCCAATGCTGTAATCAAGGACGACAAGGTCCCTAGCCAAGTAAAGGGGACCAAAATTTACTTTGATGACATAGAACTGGGAGAAGTGCTTGGGATTCCGTCTGAAGGCCATGATGATTACACCAGGCAGAGATGGACCAACTTAGATTCTCTTCCTACTGCTCTTCAAATCACCAGAAGGTTCTGTGACAATGAAGAGGAGGTTGAACCAAGGGTTGTCTACAAGAGTGAGATGAAGCCCCCTCACAAGGTGGTGTTTGAGTTCATTAACAAGTGTCTACAGCCAAGGCAGGAGAGAAGGCACATAGCCAACTACATGAACTTAGTTCTCATGGACTGCCTGGACAGTGGAAAGCAGATCAACTGGCCTTACTTAATCATTCAGCTGCTGGACAGGGTGGTAAACGGTTCCAAGGCTCATGCCATTCCTTATGGCTTCATCCTCACAACTGTACTTGCTCACTACAAGGTGCCTCTGAAGAAGGCAGAAATGTCCACAGTCAAGTATCACTTTGGCAAAAATACTCTTCTGGCCTGTGACTATGTTGTCAATGTTCCTGACAATGAACCTGGTTCATCCAGGAAGACACCTGTGAACAACAAAGTCTTAGCACTTGTGCAGGAGGGTGGGGCTAAGGATGCAGAAATACTTAGGCTGAAGAACCGCCTAACAGAGGTTAAATATGAGAGGGATGCTCTCAGAACTGAGCTTTCCAAAGAAAAGGAGAAGAATGAGGGGATTCTTAAGGATATGCTATCTCTTCTCCAAACCAAAAATCCAGCCTCCACCCCTTCCCAATCTTAGTAGTCCAGCCTATCTTCGACCTTCAGTGACCCAGATTAGGGATTTTTCTTGTTTTTTTTGCTCATGGTGTTAACTGTTTTTATTTCTTCTTGTGGATTGTGGTTGAACAATGCTTCTATCAATGAATTTTGCTGTTTTTGCTCTTAATCTTGTTTCATTTTCTTTGATAGTTTGCATTCTTGGTTTACTATTGATGATTAATCCATAATTGCATTTGCAGTTGCCCTAGTGGCTATGAGTAATTTTTAAATATCTGAGACTTTCTAAAATTTGCAGCTTTTTGATAATGCCAAAATGGGGAAAATTGGTTATGTACTATTCTGAACATGTGATATTTATAACCTAATTAACCTGGTTCTTTTATGATAAATGCTCAATACTCTAAAATGTGTTAATGTTGTATTAAGTTGGTTACATGCCTAAGCACAGAGTTTGTCATCATCAAAAAGGGGGAATTTGTTGGCCCAAGAAATTGAATGGTTTTGAAGATTGACAAAGGAACTCAAAGATAAACCATGTACATCACTGGAGACATAGACACATGCAGAGTTAAGGCACGTGAGGTGCACATGCAGGAGATAAATGAAATCTGAAAAATAAAGAGATATCTCCTAATAGAAAATATTGCAAAATGATAAGGAGAAGGACTCCTTATTCAGTAAGAACAGAATCAAAGATAAGGAAGGATTTGAGGAGTTGAGATTAACTAGAACTCGTCCACCAAGGAAGAGCAACATTAGAACTCTAGTAAATCTCTAGTCTACTAATCCTATACATTGCAGATTGTTCTTATTGTACAGGTACGCACAAAAGTAGAAGTTAAGAAAGAATTGAGAGAAAAATTAGCAAGGCAAATTTTGCAAGCAGTTCGTGTGAGATTTAAGTGTACGACTCTGAAGCTACTTGAACCAGATAGAAGAACCAGTTCCAACTGTTGTCTTTTAGTCTAGTTACTTGTAGTAGGTGGTTTCAACTTGTACCTTTCAGCTTTATCTAGAAGCGTCTGTAATAGGTACTGTGTGTTTTCAAGTTATAGCTAACTTAGAGTTTGTCGCAAATAGCTAGAGGCTAGTTTTCCACAAAGGGATTATAGGTAATCCTAGGTTTCGAAAGAGTTTTTGTAAATGCTGTTTGGCTCACTGATTTAGTAAAAGAGTTTGGGAAAATCCTACTGGGAAGTAGGTCGTGGTTTTTCACCTTTGAGCCAGGTGTTTTCCACGTAAAAATCTCTGTGTTCTTTATTTTCTGTATTTATTATTACGCAAATAGTAGAGGTTGGAACACATAGAAGATTCTGGTCCTTCTATAAATAGTGCACGTGAAAATCGGACACCACACAAATCACCCCCTCTCTTGTGTGGTATTGACGTTTAGAACATCACCCACCATTTGAGAGGGAAGAGTTGTGGTACCAGTTCGAGCAGCTTGAGCAGGGTCATATGTCAGCGATCGACTACGAGGCGAGGTTTTCTGAGTTGTCTCGCCATGCACTTATGATACTTGTTGCATTCTGGTATTAGGGCCAATAGGGCCCGAGAGGTGGAGATGGGGACTCCTTATCAGCTAGTAGTGGAGATCGCCCGCATGATTGAGGGCTATCGACTGAGGTATAGAGATCAGGGGCAGCAGAATAAGAGAGCTCGGACTTATGGAGATTTTAGGGGTGCTCCGGTTAGGGGTAGAGGTCAGTTTGGGAGGGCCCAGCCCAGCAGGCCCCCATATTCAGCAGCACCACCACCTCCTCGAGGCGCTCCTATGAGGCCTTATTTTAGTGCCATGCCGGAGAGTTCTTATCGTCCTCTAGCTATTCAGGGTTCCTCCAGCAGGTATTCTGGTCATCAACTCCTATTTCAGTGCCATGCCAGAGAGCTCATACCATCCCCCAGCCATTCAGGGTTCCTCCAGTGGGTATTCCGGCCATCAGGGCCAGTCTTTAGGGAAGCAGTCCATGGTGCCGAGAGGTTGTTATGAGTGTGGGGATCCAGGTCACATGAAGAGGTTTTTCCCCAGGCTTCGGGGCAAGGTAGTGCAGCATGGCCATCAGCCTATGATCTCAGCACCAACAGTCCGACCATCTAGAGGTGGAGGACATGTGGGTAGGGGTCGTTCTAAAGGCAGAGTCCAGACAGGGGGAGCTCAGCCAACTGCTATTCAGTCCGGGGGAGGCCAGCCAGCCGGTGCTCCAGCCTGATTCTATGATTTTCCGGCCAGACCAGATGCATTGGCCTCGGACGCTGTTATCACAAGTATTATTTCCGTCTGTGGTATAGAGGCTTCCGTATTATTTGAACCAGGGTCTACCTATTCATATGTATCATCTCTGTTTGCTCATTTCCTGGGTGTTCCTCATGAGTCTTTGGGTACTCATGTTTATGTATCCACTCATGTGGACGATTCTGTGGTTCTAGACCGGATCTATTGGTCCTGTGTGGTCACATTCTGTGGGTTCGAGACTAGGGCGGACCTCTTACTTGATAAGACCGAATTTGAGGTCATCCTGGGCATGTACTGGTTATCTTTGTATCACTCCATATTAGATTGCCGTGCCAAGACTGTTACATTATCCATTCCTAAATTGTCGAGATTGGAGTGGAGAGGTTCCTCAGTTAGTGCAGTCAGTCGGGTTATTTCTTTTTTGAAGGCTCGACATATGGTCGAGAAGGGTTTTTGGCTTATCTCGCTTATGTGCGGGACACCACCGCAGAGTCTCCGACGATTGATTCAGTACCAGTAGTTCGGGGAATTTGTCGATATGTTTCCTTCAGACCTTCCAGGCATGCCACCAGATCGTGATATTGATTTTTGCATTGACTTAGCTCCAAGAACCCAACCTATATCTATTCCACCATACCGTATAGCTCCGAAGGAATTGAAGGAATTGAAGGAACAACTTGAGGAGTTTCTAGATAAGGGGTTCATCAGACCGAGTGTATCGCCTTGGGGTGCTCCAGTGTTATTTGTGAAGAAGGATGGGACTATGCGGATGTGTATTGACTACCGCCAGTTGAACAAAGTTACCATCAAGAACAAGTACCCATTGCCATGCATTGATGATTTGTTTGACCAGTTTCAGGGTGCTAGGGTGTTTTCTAAGATCGATCTGAGATCAGGGTATCATCAGTTGAGGATTCGGGACTCGGATGTTCCGAAGACTGCCTTCTGTACTAGATATGGTCATTATGAGTTCCTGGTGATGTCCTTTGGCTTGACTAATGTCCCATCAGCATTTATGGATTTGATGAACCGGGTGTTCAGACCTTATATTGATTCCTTTGTCATTGTCTTCATTGATGAAATCTTGATCTACTCACGTAGCCTGGGGAAGCACGAGCAGCATTTAAGAGTAGTGCTCCAGACCTTGCGGGAACAAAACCTGTGTGCTAAGTTCTCCAATTATGAGTTTTGGTTAGATTCGGTAGCATTCTTGGGACATGTGGTGTCTGGAGAGGGTATCAAGGTGGATCCTAAGAAGATTGAGGCAGTTTAGAGTTGGCCACGCCCTACTTCAGCGACTAAGATCTGGAGTTTCTTAGGATTGGCAGGTTATTATCGTTGGTTTGTGGAGGGCTTTTCATCCATTGCAGCCCCTCTGACTAGGTTGACCCAGAAGGGTTCCCCATTCCGATGGTCCGACGAGTGCGAGGCGAGCTTTCAGAAGCTCAAGATAACTTTGACCACAACACTAGTTCTAGTGTTGCCTTTCGATTCAGAGATGTATACAGTTTATTGTGATGCTTCACGCATGGCTTAGGATGTGTATTGATGCAGGAGGGACGAGTTATTTCATATGTTTCACGTCAGTTGAAGATTAATGAGAAGAACTACCCCGTGCACGATTTGGAGTTGGCCGCGATTGTTCATGCTCTTAATATTTGGAGGCATTACTTGTATGGAGTGTCTTGTGAGGTTTATACGGACCACCACAGCTTACAACACCTGTTCAAGCAAAGGGAACTTAATTTGAGGTAGCGTAGGTGGCTTGAGTTACTGAAGGATTATGACACCACCATTCTTTATCATCTCGGCAAGGCGAATGTGGTTGCAGACGCCTTAAGCAGGAAGGAGGAGAGTATGGGTAGCTTGGCATTCATTTTAGTGGAGGAGAGGGCACTAGCCCTGAACATTTAGTCCTTGGCTAACCGACTTGTGAGGCTGGACATTTCAGAGCCCAGCCGAGTTCTTTCGTGTATTGTTGCTCAGTCTTCATTATTGGGGCAGATCAAGGCTCAGCAGTTCGATGATCCGCACTTGGAGGTTCTCAGATAGACGGTACTACAGGGTGGTACCAAGGAGGTTTCTATTGACGAGGATGGTGTCCTGCGACTGCAAGGTCGCCTATGTGTTCCTAATGTTGATGGCCTGAGGGAGAGGATTCTAGAGGAGGCACACAGTTCACGGTATTCTATTCATCCAGGTGCTACGAAGACGTATCGTGACCTGAGGCAGCACTACTAGTGGCGGCGGATGAAGAAAGACATAGTGGATTATGTGGCTAGATGTCTAAATTGCCAACAGATTAAGTATGAGCACCAGAGGCCAGGAGGCCTATTCCAGCAGCTGCCTATACCTGAGTAGAAATGGGAGCGTATCACTATGGACTTGTAGTTGGGTTGCTGTGGACCTTGCAGAAAATTGATTCGGTTTGGGTTATTGTCGACAGGTTGACCAAGTCAGCACACTTCGTTCCAGTAGCCACTACTTATACTTCAGAGAGGTTGGATCTGATCTACATTCGAGAGATAGTTCGATTGCACGGTGTTCCTGTGTCCATCATATCAGATAGAGGTCCTCAGTTCACCTCACATTTCTGGAAAGCCGTACAGAGTGAGTTGGGCACCCGTGTAGAGCTCAGCACAACATTTCATCCTCAGACTGACGGGCAGTCGGAGCGGACACTTCAGATATTGGAGGACATGCTCAGGGCATGTGTGATTGACTTTGGATGGCAGTGGGATCAGTTCTTTCCCTTAGCTGAGTTTGCGTACAACAACAACTATCAGTCCATCATTAAGATGGCCCCATTTAAGGCTCTATATGGTCGGCGATGCCGTTCTCCCATCGGGTGGTTTGAGCCTGGTGAGGCTAAGCTATATGGCACTGACTTGGTAAAGGATGCCTTGGAAAAGGTAAAGTTGATTCAGAAGAGGCTTCGCACGGCGCAGTCCAGATAGAAGAGTTACGTAGATCAGAAGGCGCGTGATGTATCATTCATGGTCGGCGAGAAGGTTCTCTTGAAAGTCTCGCCGATGAATGGTATTGTGAGGTTCGGGAAGAAGGGGAAGTTGAGCCCAAGGTTTATAGGCCCATTCGAGGTGTTGAGGCAAGTTGGGGATGTTGCTTATGAGCTTGCCCTATGATAATAGGCTAAATTCATGTAGTTTAGTGTATATTTGTACTCCAACTTAATGATGCTTCACTGTCTTAGGAATGTGAAATTATGTTAAAATGGCTCTAATTGTTGATTTTATATTTCGCTGGAGCAAAATGCGCTTATGAGGACCTAGGGTAGTGTTTGGAGCCAAAATGAAGGAGAAATGCCCCTTGGAGTATTTAACGTGTGAAAAGAAGGAAGAAAATTTCTCGGACAGATAACAAGTCCACTAGCGCGGTCTAAGCACGCCCATTAGCGCAATCGCGTTAGTCCATCGATCCCCAGGAAGAATATTTAGCCATTAGCGTGCCCAGTAGCGCGATGACTAGCGCGGGCGCACTAGTCCAGTCAAACGCGTTATTTTCCAGGGATAGAATTGGAAGTTTGGGGAAATTCCACTTAACCTATATAAGGTTCAACTCGCCCAAAATAGGGGATGAATCAAGGTTTAGAGTCTTGCTCAAGAAAAGCAAAGGCAAGAGGCAAGGAGGGAAATTGGGCATCAAGTCTCATCTCTTTTCCTTGTATTTTGGTCATTGTTGATGAATTCTTCTATTGTTATTTTCAGTACAATTATGAGTAGCTAACCTATTTAGTCTAAGATTTTGGTGGAACCCGTTGAGGATGAAAATCTTGTTATATTAAGATAGTTTGCTTGGTTTCAATCTCTATTTATTCAACTAAGTTCTTATTGTAGTTGACTGAAGGGCCCTCAATTAGCTGTGCCTATTTAGTATGTATCTTCTCGGGAGAGAGTGCATATTTAGGTAGTTGTTGAACAACAACACTCCCAAAGTATATGAGGGATCCATAACCGAGGGTTTAAAGGTTGGATTAGGGATAACGATACCTTGGGTCCAATCTAAAATGAGCTATAATAAAAGAAAGCTAGCGTAGCTCGGGAGAGTGCGTCTTGTAAACTGTCGTAATTACTCGGGAGAGATTTACAGTAGCAAGAGTGCTCATGATTGATAGAGATAATTTGGCCAAATAATAGGAAATATACAAGAAGGGATTTCATCAGCGGGGGAAACCATAATATTAGATCCTTCTCGCATTTGTTTACAACTCAGTATTAGTTATCTCTTAGTCTACTTAATTTCATTCAATTTTAGTTAGTAAAAATACCAACAAATTGTTATTCTTAACCTTTGGGAAGTTGATTACGAAGAATCGAGTGAGTTTGGTAACAATAATTGATAGGTTAATTCTATGTGGGTTTCGACTCTGGGCAAAATACTCAGATTATATTTACAACGCCCGCTTAGTCTTTTTATAAGACATAGTTGAGCGTGATCAAATTTTAGCGTCGTTGCCGGGGAATTAACGGTGTTATCAATTACAGTTTGAAGAAATACAAAATTCTTAAGTATAGTCAATTTTCATCTATACATTGAAATTTTAACGTTTGCTAACTTGGTTGTACAGGTGCATTCCTAGAAACTCATCAAGAAATGGTGAAGTATTTGAAGCCTTATCAGACTCCGGGAAAGTTTTCAAGGCCTTGAACCGGGCCAACCGGAAAAACAAACAACAACCATCAATTGAACAACTTGAACCCGACATGGAAGATCTAAACAACAAGAACAACAATGGGGACGACGTGGTAGATCCAGTTGCGCAGATAGTGGCACCTCTTGTGCCAGAGGATCCTTTATATGATTGGGCACAACCCACAGTGGAGAATTTGGCCACTGCAATAGTAGTCTCTCAGATACAGGCCGAGTCCTTTCAGATTACAAACAATATGTTGCACTTGCTTCAGAACAAGGGACTATTTTTGGGGTCATACATGAGGATCCCCAACAGCATTTGAAGAATTTCCTGTTGATTTTCAAAACTCAGAGGCAGCCAAACGTCACTCAGGAAGCAATAAAACTATTGTTGTTTCCATTCTCAGGTACAGGAGCAGCCGACACTTGGCTAAACTCGCTCCCCATTAATTCCATTACCACATGGGAGGAGTTATTTAAGTAGTTCATGAACAAATTCCATCCACCCAACAAGACAGCTCAACAAATTGATGAACTCTTGAGCTTCAGACAGAAGCCAACTGAAACATTGCAGGAAACATGTGAACGATTTAAAGGAATGTTGTTTATCTGTCCGCACCATAGTATTCCAGAGCAAATGTTGGGGCAACGTTTCTATATGGGTCTGGCGGATACTGTAAAGGCAAATGTAGATGCTTCCGCTAGTGGAGCATTCTTGAGCAAAACATGGAGAGAAAGCCAGATCCTGCTTGATAAAATGGCACGGAATTCGGGGTGGACAACCAGGAATACATCCATTACTCCGGTAGTTCACTCAATGCCCTTCGATCCATCCAACAATCTCACTGAGAATATGTCCACCTTGATAACACAGATGAGCATACTAACCAAAAAGGTGGAGGAGTCAGGGCAAAAGAAGCATGTACATTTGTGGATACAACCAGTGGGAGCTTATGCACATCTTGCATTAGTCAGCCACTTGGTAATCAGTGGAATGCTGAATGTGATCAACATCACTACCCTGAAAATATGAACTATGTGTCGAATTATGGGGGTCAGCGACAGGGTGGACAGAATTAGGGACAACAAAACCAACCATACTGGCCAGTTCAGCAGCAATACAACAGTGGAAACATGGGAGCCATGCGACCTCAGGGTAATGTGGCGCCTTACTAAAGGCCACAGGGGTAAAATAATCAGAATCAGAATCAGCAAAAGGCTTATTACCTCCCTCAGCAACAACATGGTGGTAGACAGGAAGATGGGTTTTCCAGACTTGAAGCAATGATGCAATAGTTTATTGGGTCAACTGCAAAAATAAGCGAGAGAGTAGATGCACATGAGCCAACTATTAAAAACATTGAAGTGCAAATCGGCCAGATCTCGATGTCTTTGAATAATCGTCCTCATGGGACATTGCCTGCGGACACTCAAGTAAATCCTAAGGATCATGGTCTTAAGCAGCTAATGGCAGTGAGTCTACTCAATGGCGGGGACTTAGACTTGGAGCAGGAAAGATCTCGAGAAAGCAGACAGGCTGAGACACTGGTACCAGTGCCTATTGAAATTGATGAGTCAATAAAACTGACTGAGGTGACAGTGCAGTCTGCCCAAGGGGAACCCATCACACAGCTCGAGGCTGAGAAAGAAGCTGAGCCAGCCCAGGAACCGGTAATTGAGGTGGTGGCTGACAAAGAAAAATCCCAACTCACTAGGAAGAAGAGACCTCCAGCACCATTCCCACAGAGGCTGGCTAAGTATCAGAAGGATGAGCAGTATAAAAAGTTCTTGGACATGTTGAAATAAATACAGGAAAATATTCCTTTGATTGATACTCTGAAGGAGATGCCAGGTATGCCAAAATGATGAAGGACTTAATGTCCCAAAAATTTTACTTCCAAGACTTGGCCACAGTCATGCTTACTTAGACTTGCAGTGCTGTTGTAACCCGACCAATTGCGGAAAAGCTGTCTGATCCAGGGAGTTTCACCATTCCCTGCACCACTGGAAATTTTGCCTTTGCAAAGTCACTTTGTGATTTAGGGGCCATCATTAATCTTATGCCCCTGGCCATCTACAAGAGGTTGGGGATTGGTTGAGCTAGACCAACCTCTATGTTGTTGCAACTGGCAGACAGGACGGTAAAAAGACCGTCAGGCATTCTGTATGACATATTAAGTTTGTGTTCCCTGCGTATTTTATGATACTGGACTGTAGAGTGGATGATGAGATTCCCATAATTTTGGGAAGGACATTCTTCGCCACAGGACGAGCCCTCATTGATTTTGAAGCTGGGGAGCTCAAGATGAGGTTGAACGACGAGGAAATCACATTCAATGTGCAGAAATCCATGAGGCGACCAAGTGAGTTTGCCAATTGTTCTCTTATTGATGCTGTGGATGTGATAGTGGAGGAAGATGATGAGTCCTTAACTATTGAGGACCCCCTTACTGCATGTTTGATAAATTTGGGTGAGGCAAATGGGGAAGAATTGGCAGAATGGGTGTTAGCGCTTGAAGGAAAAGATGTTTGGCCGAGGGAACTCGAGTTTGAGCCCTTACACTTACAAAAGAGAGAGACTCCGCCAGCCAAGCCATCTGTTGAAGAGCCACCCAAGCTGGAGTTGAAGCCACCCCAGCCCATCTCAAGTACGCGTTTCTTGGACTTAATTCTACTTTACCTGTTATTATCTCATCCAGTTTGCTAGAATTGCAGGCAAAGCAGCTATTACAAGTACTCACAGAGTGTAAGACTGCCATTGGTTGGACCATGGCAGACATAAAGGGGATCAGCCCGGCATACTATATGCACAAAATTCTGCTTAAAGAGGGGCACAAACCTTCCAGGGAACACCAGAGGCGGCTGAACCCAAACATGAAGGAAGTGATGAAGAAAGAAATCATAAAGTGGTTAGATGCGGGAATCATTTTCCCCATCTCTGACAACAACTGGGTTAGCCCAGTACAATGTGTTCCTAAGAAGGGTGGCATGACGGTTGTAAAAAATAACAATAATGAGCTGATATCCACAAGGACCGTCACTGGCTGGAGAATTTGCATGGACTACAGAAAGTTAAATCTTGCCACCCGTAAAGATCACTTCCCACTTCCATTCATCGATAAAATGCTCGACAGACTGGCAGGGAGGTCTCACTTTTGTTTTCTGGACAGGTACTCGGGGTACAACCAAATTTCCATTGCCCAGGAAGACAGAGAAAAGACCTTATTCACTTGTCCCTACGGGATCTTTTCCTTTAGAAGGATGCCATTTGGCTTATGCAATGCATCCGCCACATTTCAAAGGTGCATGATGGACATATTCACTGACATGGTCGAGGATATCATGGAGGTGTTCATGGATGATTTCTCAGTGGTGGGAAATTCATTCGATGAGTGCCTAGAAAATCTGACCCGAGTGCTGAAGCGGTGTATTGAGACGAACCTTGTGCTTAATTGGGAGAAGTGTCATTTCATGGTACAAGAGGGGATAGTATTGGGGCACTTGGTGTTGAGAAAAGGAATTTAGGTGGATCGTTCCAAAGTAGATGTGATTGCAAAGCTTCCACTTCCCACATCGGTCAAAGCAATAAGGAGCTTCCTTGGGCATGCCGGGTTCTACCGGCAATTCATCAGAGACTTCTCCAAAATAGCCAACCCCCTATGTAAGTTACTCGGAAAAGATAACCCTTTTGTATTTTCTAATGATTGCAGGGTGGCTTTTGAGGAGTTGAAAAAGAGGCTAGTCACGACCCCGATCATTATTGATCCTGACTGGGAGAAACCATTCGAGCTCATATGTGATGTCAGTGACTACGCAGTGGGAGCAGTGTTAGGACAACGAAAGGAAAAGATAATGCACCCGATCTACTACTCGAGTAGGACATTGAATGGAGCTCAGTTGAACTACACGGTGACCGAAAAAGAGATGCTGGAAATAGTGTTCGCCTTTGATAAGTTCAGATCATACCTGATTGGTTCGAATGCTTACACTGATCATGCTGCCCTCATGTATTTGATTGAGAAGAAATAATCCAAGCCACGCCTAATTCATTGGGTGCTTCTACTGCAAGAATTTGTTCTAGATATTCGTGACCGCAAAGGCACGGAGAACCAAGTCGCGGACCATCTGTCGTGACTTGAAGGTGCTGAAAATGCAGTGGAAACAAAGGATATTCTGGAAACCTTTCCAGACGAGCAGCTACTCGCCACGAGAATGGAGGAGGTGCCATAGTATGCAGACATTGCAAATTACCTGGCAAGTGGTATTGAGCCCTATGAACTCTCATTTGTCCAAATGAAAAAGTTTTATCGGGATTGCCACAATTATTACTGGGATGAACCTCACCTGTTTCGAATTTGTATTGACAATATGATCCGGAGGTGCGTCCCCGAGATAGAACAATTTTCTATTTTGCAGGCGTGTCACGCATCAGCGTATGGAGGGCATTTTGGAGGAGTTCGAACAACAGCCAAAGTTCTAGAGGCCGGATTCTACTGGCCAACTGTGTTCAAAAATGCCCACCAATGGGTGAAGGGCTGCGATGAGTGACAATAGACGGGGAACATATCACGTCGCCACGAGATGCCCATGAACTTGATCCAAGAGGTCGAGGTGTTTGATGTATGTGGGATTGACTTTTTGGGCTCTTGATTAGCTCTTACGGCAATAAGTACATACTTGTTACTATAGACTATGTGTCCAAATAGGTGGAAGCTGCAGCATTCCCCACCAATGATGTAAGGGTGGTAGTGGGATTCTTGAAGAAAAACATATTCACCCGTTTTGGGATCCCAAGGGCCATCATCAATGACGGAGGCACTCACTTCTGCAATCGTGCCTTCGAAAAGCTGTTAGCTAAGTACGGTGTGCGTCACAAGGTGGCACCCCCTTATCACCCACAAACGAGTGGGCAGGTTGAGGTGTCAAATCGAGAAATCAAGAGTGTGCTGACTAAAACGGTGAACGCCACAAGAACTAATTGGGCGAAAAAGCTTGATGATGCACTCTGGGCATACAAAATTGCATTCAAAACGCCAATTGGTATGTCGCAATACAAGTTGGTGTTCGGAAAGGCCTGCCACCTGCCGGTAGAACTGGAACATCGAGCTTGGTTGGCACTGAAATTGTTAAATATGGATCTTGATGTTGCGGGCACAAGTCGAGTCACTGAACTGCATGAGTTGGATGAATTCAGATATCTTGCCTTTGAAAGCACGAGGCTGTATAAAGAGATAATGAAGAGGTTACACGATAAGAACATTGTGGACTGAAACTTCAAACCCGGAGATATGGTTCTGCTCTATAACTCAAGATTGAGACTTTTTTTGGGTAAACTCAAGTCCCGATGGTCTGGACCATTTCGTGTAGTCGAAGTGTTTCCCTCAGGTGCTGTAGAGATTGCTTCTGAAAAAGGTGCCCACACCTTCAGAGTTATTGAGCAGAGATTGAAACCGTATGTGGGGATGGACGAGAACAAGAAAGTATCTATGGTGATTCTTGATGAACCTCAGAGGTCGAGCGAGTCGTAAATGCGCTCATTCTACGTCGTGCCGCGACGTTAAATCAGGCGCTTCATGGGAGGCAACCCATTGACTTGTTGTAATTATCGTACCACGACATTAACTAAGGTGTTGATTGGGAGGAAACCCAATGTGTAGTGTTTATAGAGTAGGTGATGAATAGTTGAATTGTTGTAAGTACTAACATATCTAGGTGTGCACGGGCGAAGGGTGGACTCAAGCCATCCCAAGGAAAAAGTCAGAAAAATGAAGTGTGGTGAGGCCTGGACTAGTGCGACCGCGCTACTGAGTGTGCTAGTGGTCGCGCTAATGGCCTAGTGCACTGCCTCAAGTTCTCACCACTAGCGCTGGCGCACTAGTGGCCACGCATATGGCCTTTTGTTCAGCCTTGTTTTACTGCCACTAGCGCGGTCGCGCTATGAGCGCGCTAGTGACCGTGCTAATGACCTTTTGTTCAGCCTCGTTCAGTCTCCACTAGCGCGGTCACACTATAGCCGCGCTAGTGACCGCGCTAGTCCTGTCGCGACCAGGTACAATGGCTCCCCGAAAGCATCAAGCCACCGGCTCCTCCTCAGGCAGACAAGCAAGTTTTTCCTCCAAAAGGCCACGGAGGTCCGTTGATACTCGGCCCTTCAACAACAATAAATTTGTATCAGCTAAGGCCCAAGACAGGTTTGCTACAAAGGAATCAAAGGCAGCCATACCAGAACATGGCATTGATTTACACTCCCTCCGGCAGAACTGTCCAAGGATGTATGATGAGTTGATACGGAGGCGATTAGATGTGTTCTTTTAGGAGCCCGATGACGCTAATGCAATGATAGTGAGAGAGTTTTATGCAAACTGCCTGGAGCATAAGAATCATGTGGTAATAGTGAGGAAGAAGCAGGTGGACGCCTCTGTGGAGGCCATTCAAAGGATTTATAGGTTTCCAGGCCCCGTTGATATGTACGAGGACGGCTATGAGGCACATGACCGACAGTATACTCAGTGTGATATGTTCCTTCCGACCTTTGTGTCCCTGGCGCAGTGGTTCAGTGGTATAAGTATGGAAATAAATTTCACTCTTCAGCTCTCACTTTTGAGGCTAAATGTTGGATCTACCTAATTAACAACCGCCTACTCCCATCCCATAACACCTCGGAGGTGAATATTCCTCGCGGGTGTTTGATCTGGTGCTTCATGACGGGCCGCGAATTTGACGTGGCCAGGCTTATGCATGAGGATATATTCGTCCGCGGTAAGGTTCAGAGGTATGGTTTCTTCTTCCCATCTTTGGTCACCAGATTGTGCCTTGCAGTTGAAGTATCTGGAAACTTGGCGGTGGATGGCAAAGTGCCAATGGCATACGCATTCCGAGCTGACAGGGTCACCATTGGAAAGGAAGCGGTGGTAGTTGTTGATGAGGAGGAGGAGAATGAGACGGATGAGGAAGATGATGAGGAGGTGCAACAAAATGTGGAGGAGGAGCAAGAACATATGGAGGAGGAGCAGCCCACTCAGGCGCAGGCTGCTGAAGTGGAGGGCCCGTCTAGGGCCCGTCAGAGTTATAGGCTAGACCACCTGGAGCAGAACATGGTGGAACTGCGCACTTCGGTCACAGACCTGGGTGTGCGAGTTGATGCCGTAGCTACCCAACAGAAGAAATCTGAAAAGAAAATCATGGGCTGGCTCCGAGCCCTGGGTCGCGCTTGTCATCTGGACCCAGGGACAGTCTCCGACTAGGACTGAGCTTTCAGGGAAGTCCCCTTACCTCTCTGTTTATTTTGATTTACATGGGGACATGTCCTCATATTAAGTGTGGGGTGGTGGAAGGATTCCCTTGTACATGTATATATGTAGATAAAAAATGGCTAGTTGTTTTCTTTATTTTTCTTGTGAGTTAGCATAATTGTTAGTTGTTTTCATTATTTTCTTTTGAGTTATTTTTGCTTCTGTGTTTGTGATTGTAAATAGTAGTGTAATTAATTAAGTCATCTTGGCCCGATGATGGATCCCTTTCGGCAGGGTTCTTGAGGGTCTAAGTCGAACACAAAAAAAAATAGAAAATAGAGTGGACTCTCCTGATGACGAACTTCTTAGGCAGTTTTCTTGAGGGAAGCTAATCCAAAGAAAACACCAAAAATATTTTTTATTTTATTTTTAGGTAGTGTAGCAACTCCCCCTTGGTTTTTCTTTTGACCGCGGTTCTTTTCCAACGATTTAGCTTGAACCGGGTATAGTTTTTATTTTTACTTTTAGTTGTTAGATGTTTTGGGCAAGGAGCTGAAATAAGAGAAGCATCCTTAGCGTTGTTACACCCAAACACAAAAGACCCTAGAGTTTGACGCTTAGGATCATTTGTTGACTCTTATGGAATGCCTTAAATTGTTATGCTATAACTGACTTGAATGCTCGGTGAGAGTGTCTTGATAAGCTAATCTAGAGTGAGTCATGTTCCATATGTGTGTAAGGTGTCGCATTGTATTCTATGTCCACATTTGATGCCTAGAACTTGTCGTGTGTGTTTGCAAAGCGAAATAGTAGTTCGTTCAGTCTTAGAAGTGATATAGGCATTTCTTTGTTAAGCCATATATAAAAGTGTATCCACCTGATTGTAATTTCCCATAGTTAACCCCTTTGAGCTTATAAGCATGTTTCTTTGGCAATCACATTACAAACCTTACCCAATTGTTTGGATGGCATGTCTGTTTGAACCCTTTACCTCCCATGAGCACTTGAATTGTTAGAGATTATGTAAAAGTCAAAGTGTGGGGTGGTGGTTTGGTTTTTGAGTGAAATCAAAGAAATATAAGGAAAGGTGCAGAAGTGTGGAAAAAAATGAACGAATAAGCGCCACTTGAAAAAAAAGAAAAGAGAAAGGACAATGAATAAATGCAGTCCATAATAAGTGGTGATTCGATAAAATTGCACCTAAGGGAGTTTGGGGTAAATATAAAGAGAAGTGTGGTGGAAATTCTGGTCGGGCATAAGAATGGTTTGAAAGCTAAAGTAATTGTATTAAAAGTGCTTAGGGAGGTTAGTCACTATATCTAAATTTATCCTACCCATCCCTTAGCCTACATTACAACCAAATGAAGACCTAATTGATCTTAGACTGAATAGGCTCGATTAGTAGAGTATTACACTATGGGCAAGCCTACGGTGTATCTTTGTGGCATATGAATGTTCTTTCCGAGAGTGAGTGAATTCTTTCTATTTGAGTTCCTACATGTTCTTAATATTATTCTTGTGGAACTACTCTCATGTGTGTGATGTGAGGGAACTTGATTCATGACGGAAAGGTAAGTCTTGACCTATGTGTAGAGTACTTTGAGGAAGTAGGAATATTGCATGGCATGTGAGAGTCGACCCTTGAGGCATGGATGTTACATTGCTAGGAATAACTCCTATAATATGTTCGTGGTGTGACACATTAGGGAAATGCTTGATGAAAGGACCTTTGTAGAGTATAGTGGATTGCTCGAGGACTAGCAATGATTTAAGTGTGAAGTGTTGATAATAGGCTAAATTCATGTAGTTTAGTGTATATTTGTACTCTAACTTAATGATGCTTCACTGTCTTAGGAATGTGAAATAATATTAAATGGCTCTAATTGTTGATTTTATGTTTCACAGGAGAAAAATGCGCTTATGAGGACCTAGGATGGTGTTTGGAGCCAAATTGAAGGAGAAAGGCCCCTTGGAGTATTTAACGTGTGAAAAGAAAGAAGAAAATTGCTGGGATAGATTACAAGTCCACTAGCGCGGTCCTAGCGCGCCCATTAGCGCAACCGCGCTAGTCCAGCGATCCCCATGCAGAATTTTTAGCCATTAGCGTGCCTAGTAGCGCGCTAGTCTAGTCGAACGCGTTATTTTCCAGGGGTAGAATTTGAAGTTTGGGGAAATTCCACTTAACCTATATAAGGTTCAACTCTCCCAAAAGAGGGGTTGAATCAAGGTTTAGAGTCTTGTTCAAGAAAGCAAAAGCAAGAAGCAAGGAGGCAATTGGGCATCAAATCTCATCTCTTTTCTTGTATTTTTGTCATTGTTGATGAATTCTTCTATTGTTATTTTCAGTACAATTATGAGTAGCTAACCTATTTAGTCTAAGGTTTTGGTGGAACCCGTTGATGATGAACATCTTGTTATATTAATATAGTTAGCTTGGTTTCAATCTCTATTTGTTCAACTAAGTTCTTATTGTAGTTGATTGAAGGGTCCTCAATTAGCTGTGCCTGTTTAGTATGTATCTACTCAGGAGAGAGTGTATATTTAGGTAGTTGTTGAAAAACACCACTCCCAAAGTATAGGAGGGATCCATAACCGAGGTTTAAGGGTTGGATTAGGGATAACGATACCTTGGGTGCAATCTAAAGTGATCTATAATAAGAGCAAGCTAGCGTAGCTCAGGAGAGTGCGTCTAGTAAATTGTCATAATTACTCGGGAGAGATTTAGGGTAGCAAGAGTGCTCATGATTGATAGAGATAATTAGGCCAAACAATAGGAAATATACAAGAAGGTATTTCATCAGCGGGGGAAACCATAACCTTAGATCCTTCTCGCATTTGTTTACAACTCTGTATTAGTTATCTTTTAGTCTACTTAATTTCATTCAGTTTTAGTTAGTAAAAATACCAACAAATTGTTATTCTTAAACTTTGGGAAGTTGATTAGGAAGAATCGGGTGAGTCTGATAACGATAATTGATAGGTTAATTCCATGTGGGATTCGACTCTGGGCAAAATACTCAGATTATATTTGCAACGTCCGCTTAGTCTTTTTATAAGACTAGTTGAGCGTGATCACCCTACCTCCCAGCTTATCAGGTGTTCATCCGGTTTTCCACGTATCTATGTTATGGAGGTACCATGCCTGTCTCACGTGTTAGACTTCAGTACCATTCAGCTAGACGATCGGTTGGGCTACGAGGAGGAGCCAGTTGCCATTATTGACAGGCAGGATCGCCAGTTGAGGTCTAAGAGGGTTTTCGCCGTGAAGGTCCAGTAGAGGGGCCAACCAGCCAAGGAGGACATGTGGAGCAGATACCCATACTTGTTCATCACTCCATGTATGATTCTAGACCCGTTCGAGGATGAACGTTTGTTTAAGAGGTGGAGAATGTAACGACTCGACCAGTCTTTTTGCTTTATAGAACCCCGTGATCCTAAATAAAACTTCCTATATTTTCTTTTATTGATTGATGACTTGCGGGGATGGTTGGTTCGGGATTTGGAAGAGTTTGGGTTGGAATTGGAACACTTAGTTCCTTAAGACTGGCCTTTAAGGCCAAGTTTGACTTCGGTCAACATTTTTAGTGAATGACCTCGGAAGCGAAATTTGAATATTCCAATGGGTTCGTATGATGATTTCGGACTTAGGCGTATGTTCGGAACGAGTTTTGGATGACCTGGGGGCGTTTCGGTGCCAAATAGTGGAATATGATTCTTGAAGTTCAAAAATTGAGGTTTGGAATGTGTTTTAGTGTTATCGAGGTCCGAACGGAGATCCGAGACTCGGAATAGTTTCCTAGTGTCATTTATGACTTGCCCGCGAAATTTGGTGTCATTCCGAATAGTATAAGTACGTTTCGGCGTGTTGGAAGTGAATTCAAGAACTTAAAGTTCATAAGTTGAGTTTAGTTGGTTTTGGGGTATGATTCTTAGATTTAATTTTGTTTCGGGCATTCCGGAGGTTCGAGCAAGTCTATTTTATGATTTAGAACTTGTTGGTATATTCGAACGCGGCCTCGGATATCATTCGAACATTGCACGAGGCGAGTCCCAGCTCAAAGAGAGCTGCTGGTGCACCAAATCTGGTGCGACCACACCTGCGATTGGCCAACCGCAGGTGCGAAACCGCAGATGCAGTCGAAGCCTCGCAGATGCGGCCATTGAGGGGGTGTCCATGATGCGGAGATGCGGTCCCTTCTTCGCAGAAGCGGAGCCGCAGGTGCGGGACCCCTTCCGCAGGTGCGATCCATGCCAGCCCCTCCCCTTTCCGCAGATGCGGACCTTGATCCGGAGAAGCGAGACTGCAAGTGCGGTCCACTCGCCGCAGGTGCGAAATCACTGGAGGCAGTGAGGTCGTTTTAAATCGAGACTTAGGCACATTTGAGGGCATTTATTACAACCTTGGGCGATTTAGGAGCTCCCAAAGCAGAGATTTCGACTTAGCACCTTGAGGTAATGTATTTCCTACTTAATGTGAGTTTATTACTTTGTTTTTGGGTAGATTAACACACAAAGATTAGTGGAAATTATGGGTTTAGGATAAAACCTAGGGTTTTGATAAAAATAGGATTTAACCACGAAATTTGTTATGGAATCTAGTAAAAATCATATATTATTGATCCTTAGGTTATGGGTAACAACTTTCTTTAAGAATTTCTGAAATCCGAACATGTGGGCCCGGGGGTGAATTTTATGAATCTTACAAATAGGCTTGGGTAATCACTTAATTGGTGGAATTATGAACTTTTGAGCATAGATTGACTAGTTTATGTAATGTTTGACTAGTTTCGAGGTGTTGGGCGTCACATTTGGAGGTTTGAGGGCATTCTTGAATCGGGAAGTAGGCTTGATACAAGATAAGTCTCCTCTCTAACCTCGTAAGATGGAACCTCCCCTCCAGGTGCAATAATTGATCATGTGAATAATTATGGGAGACTACATACGTACTAGGTGATGAGGGTCCGTGCGTAGTGACTATTCTTGCTATGTCTGGATAGTTTAGGCTTACATCATGCCTTGTGAACTTAGTTAATTGATTTATATGCACTATCATCATTGAGTGAAATTTTATACCAATTTCTTAAGACTTTAAAGGCTTCAAGTAAGTCATTAATTTGAAAAAGAAATGAATTTAGAAGAATGTGTTATGTTTATGTGAAACCGCTTCGCAACTATATTCCGCGAGCGGGTTGATTATTCCACTACTCTCATGGGAGCGGGTCGTTCGCCTCGGCAGGTTAATAGATGCATCTATGGTTTGCGCCGTTCAACGCTTCGGCAGTGCACATTTACTTTTCTGTTGGATCGGGCAGTACGTCCTCGGCATATTATGCGCATGCTAATTTCTTGGTGTTTTCCTGCGATTGTTAAACCGTAAAAATGCCCCGAAAAATAAAGTAGTAATTTGTTTGATAGGATTTGACACATAAAGAAATACCTGTAAAAGATTTTTCATTTGTTGTTCTTATTTTATTCATCTTTGATACTCATGCTTAGCCTTATATTTAGATAAATTGTTTTGGCCTAGTAAGTGTCAAGTCAACCTCTCGTCACTACTTCTTCGAGATTAGACTGGATATTTAATGGGTACATAGTATTTATCTACTCATGCTACGCTTATGTACTTAATTGTACATGTTTTGAGGCAGGTGCATCTGGTTATCAACCCGGAGCACGTTCTTGACTCCGCGAGATTTAGAGATTCCACGGTGAGCTGCTTCTCTTGAGGTCGTTCAGCAGCACGTTGGAATCTTTTCCTTTGTTATTCTGTCTATATCCTCTCAAACAGTAGGATAGATGTATTATTTTGATTTCCTTCTACTAGATGCATGTATACTTGTGACACCAGTTCCTGTCACACACATTGGTAGACTATTCTTTTGGACATGTAACTATTAAAAACTTAACTTTGGTCATTTCAATTAAATCTCCTTTAATGCTTGTGATTTCTTTTCTCATGCTCGCGACCATAACGCAAGTATTATTAATAAAGTTTTTATAAAATTTAGTGGAACTCACTAGACAAATTGTGTTGGCTAGCCTAACATCGGCGTTGGGCGCCATCGCGACCTAGATTGGGATTTGGGTCGTTATACCATAGCTTCCATGTCTTCTTAGGAAACTGATGTCCCAGTGAATAATGGTGCTGGTGGACGACTGGAGGATGTCTGTACTCCAATCCCGTAGACTCGACCTTTATTTATTATTTTTACGAGAAATGAAGAAAAGAAAGTAAAAGAAGTAAGAAAACAAACATCATATGTAAACACCATAAGCAGGAAAATCATTTATAGTGCACATCAAAGCAACACGCAATCTGAAGTTTTGCTTAGTTGATACATCATATGTTTCCACGCCTTGATGCTACAATAACTTCAACTCATCAATCAAAGGCTGCATGTAAACATCAATCAACTTTTTTGGATTGCGTGGACCTGGAACAATACAAGTTAGAAACAAATATGGACTTGTCATACATAACTCAGGTGGAATATTATACGGCGTAACAAACACCAGTGAACATGAATATGGTGCAACATAGACTGCAAATGGAGTGAATCTATCAATGCATAATCCGAACCTAATATTTCTTGGTTCACTAACAAAGTCCGGGAATACCCTATCGAAATGTTTCCATGCTTCTCCATCTGATGGATGACATAGAACACCATCTGGCTTTCTATGCTCATAATGCCATCTCATATGAGGAGGAAGCTCATTGATGCATACAACCTCTTTAAGTTCATAAGCCCAATGATAGAATTCATGCCCAATTGAGAAATAGAACTATCCAACTTAAGTTGAAGTAATCGAACAGTAACAGACAGCTTGGAAGGCATTGAGCCTTCATACAACGGACAACTAGCTTCCTCTAACTCTTTGAAGAACTTCTTAGCTTCATAATTTGGTTCAGTTTGAGACCTGGGGAACATCTCAAAGGCATCCTTCATCATGTCATTTAATCTAGAATTTTCAACATTATTCTCCATTACAGGACTAACATCCTCACCACCAAAAGAATTATGAAAATCAACATTATTTACGCTGTCAAGGTTCTCCTCATGAGCAGTCCATACACAATAATTTTTCATAAATCCCTTTTTAAAAAGATGACATTGTTGGTTGATTTCCCAATGCACACGTAAGTGTACGTGGTCGACAAGTAATATAGGATTTTAAGTCCAGATATCGTACCCACAGAGACTTGTGATTAACTATCCACTAAACTAAACTCAAACAAATATTTAACTAGAATTAATCTAAAATAGTAAATCAAAAGATTAAATAGACAACTAACTTAAAGAT
>ML436724.1:0-50396 GCA_005239525.1 Nicotiana knightiana | reverse complement strand
TGAGTTCTGTGATGAACATGGTGTTAATCATAACTTTTCTGCTCCTAGAACCCCACAGCAAAATGGGGTTGTTGAAAGGAAAAATAGAACTCTTGAAGACATGGCAAGAACCATGCTCCTATCTAGCAAATTACCTCACAACTTTTGGGCTGAAGCAATAAACACTGCTTGTTACATAATCAATAGATGCATGACCAGACCTCTGGTAGAGAAAACTCCCTATGAATTACTTAAAGGGAGAAAGCCCAACATATCCCACTTTAGGGCTTTTGGATGCAAGTGTTTTGTACATAATAATGGCAAAGATTCCCTAGGAAAATTTGACCCCAGAAGTGATGAGGGAGTATTCTTGGGATATTCATCACATAGTAAAGCTTATAAAGTGTATAATAAAAGAACTATGTGTGTAGAAGAAAGTATACATGTTGTCTTTGATGAAACTAACATTCTTGCTGAGAGACAGGAACCTGAAGATGAGGAGCTTGGACTGGTAAGAAGCAGTGATCACACTAAAGCAAGCATGAAAGGTGGAACAGGTGATGAACCAGGTTCAAATACCCTAAGCATCATGACAGGGGGAACTCAACATATGCTACTTGGCCCTGATCCTGCTACATAACAACAAGATATCATGGAATCATCTAGGAATGAACAACTGGTACTTAAGCCAGTAAGATATTAAAGTTCTCACCCTCTTGAGAACATAATAACAGATTTGGCATTTGGAATCAAGACAAGATCATCCTTGAAAAATCTATGTGCATTTGATGTCTTTCTATCCATGATCGAACCAAAGAACATTAGGGGAGCCCTACAAGATGCTGATTGGGTAAATGCCATGAAAGAAGAGCTGAATCAGTTTGAAAGAAGTCAAGTATGGGACTTGGTACCCAGGCCATTGGATAGATCTGTAATTAGCACCAAGTGGGTCTTCAGGAATAAGCTCGATGAGGATGGAACTGTTACATGGAATAAGACAAGATTAGTTGTTCTAGGATATAGTCAAGAAGAAAGAATTGACTATGATGAGACCTTTGCCCCTGTGGCAAGACTGGAGGCAATCAGACTTCTTATAGCTTTGCTGCACACATGAAATTCACTCTTCATCAGATGGATGTTAAGAGTGACTTTCTAAATGACTATCTGAAGGAAGATGTATTTGTCAAGCGACCTCCAGGTTTTGAAAGGAAGGAGTCACCTGACCACGTATACAAACTCGACAAGGCTCTACATGGTCTCAGACAGGCACCAAGAGCATGGTACGAAAGATTATCAAAATTCCTGCTAGAACATGGGTACAAACGAGGAAAAAATGATAGTACCTTGTTCTTAAGGGAAAAAGGTAAGGATCTTCTGGTTGTGCAAATATATGTGGATGATATCATATTTGGAGCGACTTCTGAGAAATTGAGCAAGGAATTTGCTATGCTAATGGGAAGTGAGTTTGAGATGAGTATGATGGGTGAGCTAAACTTTTTCTTAGGCTTGCAAATTAAGCAAAACCCAAATGGAACAATGATCCACCAACAAAAGTATGTGAAAGAATTGCTCAAGAAGTTTAAAATGGAAGACTCAAAAGAAATAGACACTCCCATAGCCACAACTACAAAATTGGATGTGGATGAACCTGGTTCATCTGTTGATCAGAAGCTATACAGAGGGATGATTGGGTCTCTATTATATCTCACTGTCAGCAGACCTAATATTATGTTCAGTGTGGGATTGTGTGCTAGGTTTCAGGAAAATGCAAAGGAGTCCCACCTCACTGCAGTGAAGTGAATTTTGAGATATTTGAAAGGCACCACTGATTTGTGCCTTTGGTATCCTAAAGGTAGTAATTTCGACCTTGTAGGATATGCTGATGCTGATTATGTAGGTTTCATGGTTGACAGGAAAAGTACTTCAGGTATGGCTCACTTTCTTGGTTCATGCCTTGTGTCTTGGGCTACCAAGAAACAAATTTGAGTAGCCTTGTCTACTGCTGAGGCTGAATATGTGGCTGCAGCCTCCTACTGTGCTCAGTTGCTATGGATCAAGCAACAATTCATGGACTTTGGCATAGATGTGGGATGCATTCCTATTTTCTGTGATAACACTAGTGCCATTAGTATGACAACCCGGTTCATCATAATAGAACTAAGCACATAGATGTTAGGCACCACTTCCTGAGGGATAACTATGAAAAATGAATGATCTCAATTGAATTTTGTGCTACTGATCAACAAATTGTAGATATCCTTACTAAACAACTGAGTAGGGAGCATTTTGAAAGAAACAGGCTTGAATTAGGGATGATAAAATCACCGGATTGAAAAAAAAAATTGAAAAAATGATGAAATTTTTTTTAGGCTAGAAACACTAACATAGATAATCAACCAGTCTAATCATTGCTCAGTATCATGACTTTACTGTCATACTCTCTTGCCATGTATTAATATGATTCTTTGGTTGATAATGATGTTTCTCTATCTTTGTAAATTAAGGCAAATTAAGGACTTCAACACGATGAACCTGGTTCATATCTGCTGGTTCATCTGACTGAAAAGGTACGTGGTCATCTCCATACAATTATTGAACTAATTACAGTCACACATGAGCAGGATTCTATCTATATTTGGTTCATTTCAAAGTCCTTGTACTAATCCCTATATGAACCCGTTCCAAGAAGTCACATCAGTACTCAATTAGCCTAGAAGTAGGTAACTCTTAACCGTCAAATCAATGACAATCCTACAACTATTAGACTTCCACTTGAATAAATTTCTACCCATTGTATAATTAATAGCCATATCTTATATAAGGGTCATCATTACTCTCCTCTTCATAAAGTAACCATCGAACCTAGATCATTCGTCTTCACACCCAAAAACTGATCACTCTTTCTTTTCTTCCTAAACTTCACTCATAATCATGTCTTCACTACCATCGGCTTCATCTTCTTCATCAACAAATCGTGATCACGATGGAGGGAACTATGAATCAGATTCAAATTCTCCACCGGTATACAATTCTCAATCTTCAGAAAAAATCTTAACTNATCAGATTCAAATTCTCCATCGGTATACAGTTCTCAATCTTCAGAAAAAACCTCAACTCCTGAAAACCCTCCTATTCCTGAAAACTCTCCTGTTCCAAAACCCACATCTAACCCTAACCCAGCCCCTCCTGGTCGTCGTGCAAAGGTTCTTGCCAGAAAATCAGTGGCTTCTGGGTCACGTGCAAAATTATTGGAGGCAATTCTGCAGGCTGAAAAGGATAATAAGTCAGAATCATCAAGTGAATCCTTTAAATCAGCCAACGAGGATGAAGCACCTGGTTCATCAAATTCTGAACAAGGTAATCTTGATGCAATTTCTGAGTCTGCTAATGCTGAGAACAGGTTTGTTCTGGTTGGGTCAGTAGTGGATGTTGAAGTTCCTAGTAGGCAAAGAAAATTGGAAAAAGGAAAAGTTCATGAGGGAAAGGGATTTGGGTAGGATGTTACTACATTGACTATTTGTGGTCCCATTCCTGAGAAGGCTGGAAAAGATGTCACAGAGTTAGGGGGAAGTGTAGTCGAGGAAGCAGCGGCAGGTCTAGCAAGCTTAAAGAAAGGAGTAGATGAACCTGGTTCATCTAGGGATGAAACGTTGGCTGAAAGGCTAAGGAAACTGGGGGAGTCCTATAACCTCAAGAAAAGGAGGACTCAGAAGTCCAAGATGGCTACTAACCCAGTTCCCTCTAAGAAGAGAAAAACTTCTGTAGCTGCTGAGGCTCCTGTTCCTAAGGTGAGTTCTACACTTAGTGCTATGAGAGAGGAAGTAGAACTGCTTGAGAAGGCTTTGATTAAGAGCAAGAAAAAGAGAGTTGTAAAGGGAAAGGCTAAAGTAGGAGAACCTGCGGAGACTGTTGTGGTTGAAGAGGATACAATGGACCTGGTACATCATGAGGAGCAGACTGCTCCTGTTGTGGTTGAGGAACCAAAATCAAAAAGGGCTAAGGCTTCTTCGGAGAAGTCAGCTACAGTGTCTGCCACACTCACAAAATTTGTTAAAAGGACTAGGTCCAAAGCAAGAAAGGTGAATGTTGTTGAAAAAGATGATGATAGAGAGTGGAATGGAGAAGATGATGGGGAAGTTGGTGAGATGACTACTGACAGAATCACCTTGTTTGGTAAAAGAAAAATTCTGAAGGGAAAGTTGGTGAAGGATATTGAGGAACCTGGGATGAGATACCTGCTGGACACACTGGATGTTCAGGGGTGGAAGAACATGGTTCTTCATATTGAAGGAAGGTTGGATAGAGCTGAACTGGTGGAATTCATGGGTAATGCAGTGGTCAAAGACAACAGGGTCATTACCACAGTCAAAGGAATTCAAGTCTCCTTTGATGCTAAAGAACTGGGAGAAATTCTGCAAATTCCTGTTGAGGGCTACGAGGATTACACGAGTCAAAGATGGCCTAGTTTGGACGGGATGCCCCCAACAATCAATATTACCAGATTCCTCAGTGATAATGGAAGGGAAATTGAACCCAGGCCAGTCTACAAAAGTGAAATAAAGCCAGAACACAAGTTGCTCTTTGAGTTTGTCATCAATTTCTTGCTGCCAAGACAAGAAAGAAGGAACATAGCCAACTATATGGATCTTACTTTGTTGGAATGTTTGTTTAGGGGTAAGCAGATAAATTGGCCAGCCTTCATCATCCAACTCTTGGACAGAGTTGTGAATGGAACAAAAGAACATGCAATTCCATATGGCTTTATTCTGACTGCTGTGCTTGCTCAATTTGATGTTCCTGTGAAAAAGGCTGAGATGGCTACTGCCAAGGACTAATTTGGGAAGGATACTTTGCTGACTTGCGATTATACTGTCAATGTTCCTGTAGATGAACCTGGTTCATCTAGGAAGCAGCCTGTCAACAGAAAAGTTAANAGGGTGTTCTTAATCAAATGCTTTCTCTTCTACAATCCAAGACCACAACCTCCTCTGCACCTTCCCATCCTTAGGCTGTCTAGAGCTTCCAAAACCCCTATTTAGACAAGTTGTTATGCTTCTTTTATTTTTATTCTGTTTTGCTCATGGTTAGGGCTGTTTTTGTTTTGTTTGTATGGTGTTTGATGTATGTTCCTAATCAATGAATTTTTGCTGTTTTGTTATTGACTTGTCTCAATTTCTTAGATAACTTACATTTATTGGTTTCTTATGATGATTTATCATGTTTGCACCTGCAGTTTCCTCAATGACCATGAGTAATTGTTAACAACACTGGTGAGTTTATCATTTTGCAAACTTTTCGATGATGCCAAAAGGGGGAAGAAAAAAATGCTTTTATATTTCAAGTGATATTTATAACCTAATGAACCTGGTTTCTCTATGATAAATACTTAAAACTATACAAAGTTCTTTGAGTTGTATACAGGGAGAAGAACAAAGTTTGTCATCATCAAAAATGGGGAATTTGTTGACCCATGTCACTGCATAGTTATGAAGATTGACAAAAGGCTGACTAGTTGAACCAGGTCCATTAGAGCACACATACTTGACCTGGCGAGTTGGCACACAAACCTTATATGCATAGGATATGAATGCGATTGTGAAGTATCAATGAACAAGAAGAGTATCTTCTAATGCGAAAAGGTTGCAAAAACGAAGGAAGGAAGTTGAGTTTGATAAGAACTTGTTCTCCTAGGTAGAGTCGGACCAGAACTCAACTGACTTTATAAATAATTGAAGTATTCTTTCTTGAATCGAGAACGCACAAGTGCAGAAGTGAATCAAGATCTTAAAGCAAAATTCCCAGATATTTTGCAAGCAGAATTACTGTGCGATTCAAAGGCTACAGTTCAACTAGAAGAACCAGTTTCATCAGATTGATTATTGAGTCTAGTTGATTGTAGTAGGAGTTTTTAATATTGTATCTTTCAGCTTTCATAGAAGCAATTATAATAGGTACGTATTGATCAAGTTAGAGTTAACTTGAGGTGTGTAGAAATTAGCTAGGAGCTAGTTACTACAAAGGGTTAGAGTTAATCCTTAGGATTACAAAAGAGTTTATTTTGTAAGTCCGTTTGGCTCAGAGTTTTAGTGAAGAGTTGGAGCAAATCCTACTGAGGAGTAGGTCGTGGGTTTTTCACCTTTTTGAACCAGATGTTTTCCACGTAAAAATCTTTGTGTTTTTACTTTACTGCTTTTATTATTCCGCAACAGTAGTAGTTGGAACACCAAGAAGAACCAGGTTCTTCTAGAAAGACAGCACTCGAAAATTGGGTACCACACAATTTAATCTATCTTCTTGTGTGCTATTGACGTCTAAAACATCAAATCAAAATACGAGGACACATATGAATAAGGGGAACCAGGGTCAAATAATACAGAGGCATCTCTGTGGAAAACTGAGACAATACTTGTAATCACAACATCTGAAGCAATGGCATCTGGTCTGGCAGGGAGAGTACGAAAATGGTCCTGGCCGCCCCCTGATCGGCCTTCCTTTCTGTGGCGACCCCTAGCTGGCTGAGCGGGTGGTGAATAAATCGGTGCTGATGTCATAGCCTTGATCCTCTACTGAGCTGGACCTCCCACTAAGTGGGGACACTGCCTCCTCATGTGACCAAATTCTCCACACTCATACTAACTCCCCGGTGTTGTATTGGGGACTGAAGGGAGCCCCGAGCACCGGGATAACTGGTAGAAGGACCTGGCATAGACGAGCCCTGACCCGATGGAGCACGAGATGAACTTTGAGCTGGGAGAGCACTGAGAGATGAATGGCCCTGCTGATAACTGTGTGAACTACGGCTAGATGATGTACCATGGTGAACTGGGCGAACCGTCTGAGCATGTCTTAAAGGATGATCCTATCATGGTGGAACTGACCCCCAAAAGGAACCACTGAATCCACCCTGTCCACGAGGCCTATTGGCCTCCCTCTCAACCCACTTCTGGCTATCTCAATCTGACGAGCAATGTCGACAACCTCATCAAAAGTAGCACCAGACACTCTCTAGTCATAAGCAATCGCAGATGAAAAGTGAGGCCATCTATGAACCTCATGATCCTCTTCTTGTCTGTGGGAACCAACCAGATAGCATGATGAGCTAACTTAGAAAATCTCATCTCATACTGCGTCACAGACATATCATGCTGATAAAGCTGCTCAGATTTCTTACGCAACTCCTCTCTGCGGGACTGAGGCATGGACTTCTCCAGGAAGAGACTGGAGAATTTCTGCCAAGTAAGGGGTACTGTGCTGACCGGCCTACGCCTCTCGTAAGCCTCATACTGGTCTGTAGAATACATGCTGTGTGCGGAGTATCCTCTGACACTTGTCCAAGAATCCCTGTGCATCCTCTCCCTCTGTACTAGTGAAAGATGGAGCCGGAGTCTCCCAAATCTCTCCAATCTATGTTGCTCATCATCGGGCATGAAAAGAACTAGAAAGTCATGAGCAGCTGCAATTGGCAGGGCTGGTGGTGCCCCCGGTGTCTGGAGTCCCTGCACCACCTACTCTGGTGTGTGGGTGACAGGAGTCTGAGTACCTCCCCCGGTCTGAGAAGTGGCTGGTGCGGTCGGAACTGAGGCCGCCTGAGCAAGACTTGTGCACATTGTCAGAATCAGAGCTAAGGCCTCCTGAAGGCCTGCAATCACAATGGGCACAGGTGGTGCCTGAGCTGGTTCCACAGGGTCATCCACAACTGGAGCCTCCTCCTGAACTGGGGTGGCTGGTGGATCTGCAGCTGCTGCCCTAGCTGATGTGCGAGCTGCACCTATGCCCCTACCGTAGCCTCTAATAGGACCTCAACCTCTCGCAAACCTGATTGGTGGTACTGGTGGTTGTCCATCCTGCCTCGTAGTGCGTGTCCTCACCATCTTTGAGAGGATATAATAACATAAATTAAGTTACCAGAATCAAGAGATTCGCACAACAAGAATTCAAGAATGTGAAATTTCCAAGGGGTTCGACAGCCTCTTGAAGATAAGTACAAACGTCTCCGTACGGATCCACAAGACTCTACTAAACCTGCTCATGATTCAAGAGACCTATGTAACCTAATCTCTGATACACTTATCACGACCCAAAACTCTAACCTATCGTGATGACGCCTATCTATGATACTAGGCAAGATAATTTTTCAAAATACTTCAAATGTTTCACGAAAGATCAACTGAAAAGATTTTATATGATAGAGTTTTCATAAAAACATGAGTTAAACTCAAAATATAACACGGAAAAATAGCCCCAAACATCAGGGTGTCACCAAGTCATGAGCATCTAAACAACCAGTGTAAGAAACAATGTCTACAAGAGTCTGTGTCAAAATGCCAATACAGAAAAGAAAGATAACAGGGAAGGAGAGACAAGTAATGCAAACGCCGACATCTACCTCGTGAATCTCCGATACTCGACTATGCACGAGATCAACGTCCTCCAAGACCGAAAACACCTGGATCTGCACATGAAGTACATATTGTAGCGTGAGTACAACCAACTTAGTAAGTAACAATAATAAATAAGGAACTGAGAAGTAGTGACGAGCTATACAATTATAGTTCATTTATGTAATTTCAGCAATGAAAGTAGACATGATCCAATTCTGGCAATTTAAGTCAAGTCAGTTGCACATTTATTAAGTTCAGGTAAAACCAGATACAATATTTTCTAGAAGTTCAGAAAAATGACATAATTTAGCTAAGTGCAGCAACAAAGGAAACAAATGTAGCCTCTCAGAGTAATAGTCACTCAAGCTATCATAGCTCAAACGCTCGACTCTCAGCCCTCAATACTCACACTCAATAGGTACCTGTGCTCACTGGGGGTGTACAGACTCCGGAGGGGCTCCTTCACCCCAAGCGCTAAATCACTATGGCGTGCAACCCGATCCAATCATATAAGTAGCCATAAGGCTCGTTTCAGCGTGCAACCCGATCCATATGCATTCAGCCCTCAGGCTCGTCACGACGTGCAACCCGATCCATATACACTCACATAGTTCACAGCTCGACACTCTGGCCCTATCTCAGTCACTAACCTCTCCAGTCTCTCGAGCTCTCAGAAATCTTACAAATAAGGCCAAAAAGAGATAATAATAAGTATCAACAAGAAAAAGAGAGGAAACGGAGATATGATACGCAAGTAAAACTGTGACTGAGTACAAGACATAAAATAGTAGCTAATTCAACAAGTACACAACTGCTGCGGTTCCCTACAGTGATATCATATGGCCTAAGCATGGTTTCTAACATGGATGGCAGTCAAATTTCTTGAAGGCAAAGGGAACATGCAATTAATAATAATCTATTCGACTTTACAGTTTCACGGGACGGACCAAGTCACAATCCCCCATGGTGCACACCCACACGCCTGTCACCTAGCATGTGTGTCACCTCCAAAATAATCACATCATACCAAAATCCGGGGTTTTATACCCTTAAGACCAAATTTAATATTGTTACTTACCTCAAATCGCGCAAAATCCTACTCCGAAATGCCTTTTCCCCTCGAATCAGTCTCCAAACACCCTGAATCTAGCCACAAGCAGTAAGATATAATTAATATAGGCTAAAAGAATCAATTCCATAAGAAAAACATGAAATTACAAGCCAAAATCCGAAATTGCCTCAAACTCGGACCCTGGGCCCGCGTCTCGAAATCTGACAAAAGTCTCAAAACCGGAAAGTCCATTCACTCACGAGTCAAACCATACAAAATTTATCAAAATCCGACACCCTTTGGTCATCCAAATCCAAAAAATTCACTCTCATGTTCTCTAGCCCTAAACCCCCAAATTTCACCTCAAAAACTCACCAACTTGGTGTAAAATCAGTGGGGAAACATCATTATTGAATATAAATGGACACAAGGAGCTTACCTCAGTAATCATTCCAAAATCCGAGTTCAAAATAGTGAAAATGGTGAAAAATCTCGAAATCTTGTATTTTTATGTTTGCCCAAGCCTTTCGCACCTGCGGCCTAATTTTCGCACCTATGGAATCGCTTCTGCACAAAAATATCTGCATCTTCGGAAACCACTAAAAACACTGGGCTCGCACCTGCGCTCCAGGTCTCGCACCTGCAGAGTCGTTTTTGCGGCCCTTTGTCCGTTTCTGCGGAAATGCCCAAACTTTCCCTTTTGCATATGCGTGCCTTTCTGGCACCTGCACCCCCTTCCCTTCCTAGACTTGCTCACTTCTACGACCTCCTCTTCGCTTCTGCGGGCTCGTACCTGCGATGAAACTTTCGCAGGTGTCATTACACCAGCTGAGTCCAAACTTCAGCAGTCTTCTAACTTAAAAACTTGGTCCATTAACCACCCGAAATCAAACCGAGACCCATGGGACCTCAACCAAACATACCAACAAGTCTTATACCCCAATACAAACTTAGGTTAATACTCAAAATCACCTCAAAGAACCTCAAAAACATGTATTACACACGGATTCAAGCCTAATGAACTTCGAAACTTTCAAATTCTACAAACGACTCCGAAACCTATCAAACCACATCCGATTCACCTCACATTTTGCACACAAGTCATAAGTGACACCATGAACCTACTCCAATTTATGAAAACCCAATCCAACCCCGATATAAAAATTTCCACTCCCTGTCAAATTTGCCCAAAGTTCCAGCTTTCGCCAATTCAAGCCTAATTCTACCACTAACTTTCAAATCACGCTCCGGACGGGCTCCTAAGTCCAAAATCACCTAATGGAGCCAGCGGAATCATAAAAATTCAAATCCGAGGCCGTTTACACATAAGTCGACATCAGTCGACTTTTCCAACTTAAGCTTTTAATTAAGAGATTAAGTTTCTCAATTCACTCTGGCATCACTACGGACCCGAACCAACCAACCCGGTAAGTCATATAATAGCTGTAGAACACAATAGAAATAGAAAATGGGGAAATGGGGCTACGATTCTCGAGATGACCGACCGGGTCGTCACATGCGTTTTGGTTGGTGCCTAGCAACAACCTGGGCGCCAAACTCATACTCCCTCCAAATTCTTATGTTTTTACTTCACTTTGCATGCAAGCTTGCCAAATCACTTCAAATTGACTCCTACATATAAAAACACCATTATTAAGCTCGAGTAACAAATATTTGCACCAAAGTTAACAAGATTGAGGTATAATACAAGGAAAATTACATGCGAAAACATGGATTTTTGGCCTAACATCACAACCCCACACTTAAGCTCTTGCTCGTCCTCAAGCAACCTAAAACCTTGCTAACCAAAATATTGGGAAATTAAACACACTACACCTATGACCATGGTTGATACCAACAATTATGCCCTTGCATACGCTTTCATACCTTTCCCAACTTTCACATGCCGGAATATTAGTGACCAATTTTAAAACACTCGAACAACCTGCCCATAACTACCCAACCTCAAAGACCGACTCGTCACCAATAAGCACTCTCAACTCGTGAACTCACCCAACAAGAGATATTTAATAACGTCAACTATACGTCATGGAATCATGTGCCTCACCAAAGAATAAGAGAATATTTTTCTTCCACAAATTCAAATATAATTTAAGGACATCACATATATGAACAAGGAACCACTCACCCTCACAAAGAAATTCATGTGCATTCTGTTGTACCATAGACTTGCCCGTAGTGTATATCTCCACAAATCTAAGATAAAAAAATCTAAGATCAATTAGGTCCTTACCGATTGTAACATAGGCTAAGGGCTGGGTAGGATATATTTTGGGCATAGTGACTCATCCTCCTAAGCAATTTAATACACCTCACTTAACTTTTAAATACACACTTTTCATGACTAATTTAAGCAATGTCGCGACACCATATACAAATTGGCCCTTATTCATTAAGAACAACTATGCATTCACTAGCTTGGATCACGATGAATAGGAGGTGTCTATATATATATATATATATATATATATATATATATATATATATATATATATATATATATATATATATATATATATATATATATATATATATATATATATATATATATATATATATATATATATATATATATATATATATATTCTCTTTTTTCTTCAATGCTCTCCATAAATTTAGGTTGCCCAGCTAATAATCTTCCAAAACATACATGCACCTTTAGTCTTTCTATGGTTCCACTCAAAAGCTACCCCAAATATCACCTTACTCTTCTAGCGAATTAAGGCTTTCGGAAGTAAAGGTTCGAAAAAATCTAATTAAGAAAAAATGGGAACTGGCTTGTAATATTGGTGCAAAAGAAAAGGTTTATCAGCTCAAATTGTCTATCTAAGGATAATTTTTATATATGGTGGCATAATATCTCAATGGATAGTCAAAGAAACGCCTACATCATCTCTTAGACTCCAAGCTTACTTATTTCACTTCGACTAACACACATGGCAAGTTCTAGATAACACAGAATGTAATAAAAACCTCGCACCACACACCGCACATGACCCTGGTTGGACAGTTCCATTCATCTCAAGTTTAGGCAAGTAACACAAAGTCAAGAAGTATTACGCAATAAAGCACTACATGAACAATGAGTCAAGTAAATGAGAGAAAGCGTCACAGGCAAGCTATTCAATCTTTCACAGCATCAATTATCATTAAAACATGTTAGGAAGGTAATTTGCATGCTAAAGACTAACTATGCAAGCATCAAACAGGTCAATCCGCGAGCGGAGTGTGAATTCCCCCACTCTTATGGGAACAGGCCGTACGCCACTGTGGATTGAGAGATGCACTTTTGGTACGGTCCGTTCGATACATGGCAGTGCATAGAGAAGGTTGAGAGATGCACTTTTGGTACGGGCCGTTCGATCCTCGGCAGTGCATAGATGTGAGTACTTTGTGGAGAGGTGCACTTATGGTTCGGGCCGTTTGACCCTCGGCAGTGCACGAACATGACTATCTTATGACTCCGGTCGGTTTTCCTTACCCTGCATGCGTATGATTTAAATGTTACTAAGTTCATGGATGTTGATTTGACAGATATTTGGGGGAAAGTGAAGTGGTAATTGTTTATTCATTCCCAGTAATTTTCTTGGATTTCAGTACCTTACGTATATATTTGTTGCTTCACTGCCTTTACATGCCTACCGTTTCTATTATATTATGTTAAATTATACTGTTGGACCTTAGTGAGTGTCATGTCGACCTCCCGTCACTACCTCTTCGAGGTTATGTGGGATACTCACTGGGTACATATATATTTATGTACTCATGCTACACTTCTGTACTTAATTGTACAGGTTCCGAGGCTGGCGCATCAGGTTGTTTGACCGGAGGTTGACTTGATATTAGATGGACCTGACTTCACGGTGAGCTGTTTTTCTCTTGGTGATATCCGGCAGCACCATGGGATTTTCTTTTTCTTATTTCCCATCTATTTCTTTCAGACAGTGGGACTGTATATTATATCTTTTGTATATTCTGTTACTATGCCCATAGGACTTGTGACACTAGTTCCTGGCACACACGTGTTAGTTGTTTTGGATTTCGGGTTTGTATATATAGTGGCTCACGCACTGCTTTTGATTTAAAACTGGCCATTTATCCTTGTCGAATCATGTTTTAAGTTTTAAACTGAGTATATGTTGAAATGTTTAATCTAATAGAAGGAACCTTTAGAAAATTGAGTGTCGTCTTGCCTGACCCCGCTGTTGGGCGCCATCACGACCTAAGTTGGTATTTTGGGTCATGACAACATGGTATCAGAGCACTAGGTTCACGTAAGTCTCACGAGTCATGGGCAAACCCTGTAGAGTCTTGTGGTGTGGATCGGTACAGAGACGTCTGTACTTATCTTTAGGAGGCTATAAGGTGTTAGGAAACCTCTCTTTGTTCTTATTCAATCGTGCAATCGATGATTTACTAAATTCATTCTTCTATTCTCTCACAGATGGTGAGGACGCGTGCATCTGATGTTCCAGACCCGGGAAGGGACGCTACCCCCGCTGTCCGAGGTCACGACAGAGGCCGGGGGAGGGCACCGGCCCGCATTAGGGGACGAGGGCGTCCCAGAGCTATTCCGGTTCTGCCATCAGAGGACCCTATTATAGAGGAGCAGGACGAGGTTCCTCCAGCAGGTCCTGCACTAGTAGACTTCATGACGGCGCCAGTTCCAGGCAGTCATGGGCCGCATGATAAGATTTATGGACACTATGTCCGAGGCTGGTTTATTTCCAGCAGATCCTGCAACTTCTCAGGCAGGAGAGGGAGTCGAGACCACTACTTCCCAGGCTACAGGCCAGACAACAGCGTTACATCATACCCCGGGTACACTACCCGTGGGTGGGGTCCAGCCTGTTGCAGCAGCACCTGAGCCCAGACCAGCTGCGGACGGCGATCCGCAGAAGTTATTGGATAGATGGACCCGATTGCACCTTCCAGTCTTTGGGGGTGAGCAAGGCGAGGACGCCCAGGATTTTATGGATAGGTACAGGGACAGACTGTAGTCCTTGAGGATACTAGAGTCCCATAGAGTGGATTTCACTACCTTTCAGTTGGAGGGCAGAGCTCGTAGGTGGTGGCAGTCCTATATTCTCAGCAGGCCAGCAGATTCTCCTCCTGTCACTTGGGAGCAGTTCACGCAGATGTTTCTGGATAGATATATCCCACCCTCTTAGAGGGAAGAGTTGTGGTATCAGTTTGAGCGGCTAGAGCAGGGGCAGATGTCAGTGACGGATTATGAGGCCAGATTTTCAGAGTTTTCTCGCCATGCACTCATGATATTACCTACTGATGCAGAGAGGGTGCGAAGATTTGTGGCTGGGTTGCATCCAGGTATTAGGGCCACCATGGCCCGAGAGGTGGAGATGGGTACTTCTTATCAGCTCGTGGTAGAGATTGCTCGCAGGATCGAGGGGTATCAGTCGAGGAGCAGGGGCAGCAGGACAAAAGGGCTAGATTCTCTGGAGATTTCAGAGGTGCCCCAGCTAGGAATAGTGGTCAGTATAGCAGTGGTCAGCCCAGCAGGCCTTTATATTCAGCACCTCCACTACCTCCCCGAGGTGTTCCAGCGAGGCCTAATTTCAGTGCCATGCCAAAGCGTTCCCACCGTCCTCCAGCCATTCAGAGTTCACACAGTGGTTATCCCAGTCATCCGAGATTCTCCGACCCTTACTTCAGTGCTATGCCTGGTTCTCAGAAATAAACACACTCCTCCTCACCCTTAGCTTTACCACTATCTCCAAAACTTTTATAGTATGGCTAAGCAGCTTGATACCCCAGATAGTTATTGCAATTTTGGATATCACCCTTGTTTTTGTGTACAGGAACCATTGTGCTCCACCTCCACTCTTTGGGTATCTCCTCCTCATCTACACTTTCCACTAGCTTCAGATACGCTGCTTTCTTGGTTTCCACTTTTCCTTGCACCTCTCTATTTCACCACCTGTGTCCATTGTGACCACCAGAGTAACCCTTTGAGATCCCTAATACCTCTCTTGTGTCTTCCCTAATGCATTGCGCAGTCGTGGTCCACACATCGCTAGCATCTCCACCACTCCTCCATGCCCCCGAAGTCAATATCCTGACCCTCAACTCTTGCGCTTTAGCTTCCGTCAAGGCTCTCCACTTGATCCTATGTTGGTTATACATCGCCCTCTTCCTCCTCTTCCTCATGATCTCATGATCTATAACCAGGAGCCTATGAAGGGTTGATAGGTTCTTACTCTGGATGACCTTACAATCCATGAAAAGACCTCTATTGGACTTCCTGTAGAGTAAATAATCAATATGAGTCTCGGTCGCCGAACGCCGAATGGTTACCAAGTTTTCCCTCTTCTTCGGGAAACTTGAGTTTGCTATCACCAAATTAAATGTTCTAGCAAAGTCCAGTAGAGACGTTCCTCCTCCGTTTCTATCTCCAAAACAAAAGCCACCATACATATCATCATATCCCCCAAACATCGCTCCAATGTGGCTGTTGAAATCTCCTCATATGAAAAGCTTCTCGATATGCGGGATACCATTCACCATCTCATCCAAATCCTCTCAGAAAGTCCTCTTGACTTCCTCATCCAAGCCTGCTTGGGGTGCGTACGCACTGATTATGTTCAAAGTAAAACCTCCAACAACTAGATTAATAGTCACTATCATGTCATTCACCCTCCTAACCTCCACCACTAGTTCGCGGAGGCCCTCATCAACCAAGATACCTACCCCGTTCCTGCCCCCACCCTCCCAAAATACCATAGTTTGAACCTGTCTACATCCCGCGCCTTATCTCTTACCCACATGGTCTCCTGTACACAAGCTATATTATTCTCCCTTTTCTCGAGAATTTGTACTAGCTCTACAGATTACAAAGAAGAATTAATGAACTCCACCAACAAGATAATGCAAAGATATCACAAGCTATGCCTCTCCCGATTACATGAACAAGTGAATAAAGATGTAACAATTAAATCATCCAAAAACACTTCAATGCATAAAACTAGAGTTATAATCTAAAAACAATCATTAATACACCAAATCCTTCAAACCCTAAAGGGAACTACTCCATAGATATGGAATAATACATCACAATAATAATAAAAGTATATGAAAACATAAATTCAATACAAACTCGAGTCTTGAGAGAGGAGGGAATGATGAAATCCACGTGCTTGTGTCCTTCCAACTCCTCCTTAGCCTCCTTAGGTCGAATTTTTGTAAAAACTCCAGAAAATAACGTTTTCCATGTATTTATACTAGTAGGGTCGGACCCATACGAAAACACTTTTTCCTAACTAAAATAGGAAATTTACTATTTAAAAATTGCACAGGTGCATCTCATGGGGAGACACGCCATGCAAGGCATTAGTGGGAAAATCCATAGAGCTCAACAATTCAACAGGCATAAAAAATATATTGCTGCATCGCACTATGCCACGCACGCTATGTTGCACTAGTGCAAATTTCCCAGAGTACGGCTCAAATCTTGCGTTTTGATGTCCAGAGTTGGTCCTCGACTCCCGAACACGACCCCGATGTAATCCTTTGGGCTTTTACTCAGAATATCTCCATAACATCTACATAACGCGGAATCACTTCAACAAGGCATAAAACATACAATATGTGCAAAACACTACCAATTAAAGCTCAAAATAAGTGAAGTGCAGTGAATTAGAGTGCAATAAACGACTAAAATACGTAATTATAGCCTACCATCAACACCCCACACTTAAACCATTTCTCGTCCTCGAGCAATAAAACTACACTTCACATAGACACGACCTTTTTCAACAACTCTCACAACTCATCACACCTATAATATTTAAAACAAATTAAGTAGAATACAATAACATCCTTACCTCAAAATTTGACTCAAAAGCACCACGCATTATTTATAACCCGCTCACTTACTCTAACACAGAGGTCAATAATTACTTTTCCTTCATGAATTAAGTGCTCTCACACAACAATAGAGAGTAGTTCCACACGCAATAAAATTTAAGAGCAATTGGGAACTCGAGATGAAAGAATTCACTCACTCTGAGAAACAATATTCATGTGGCACAAAATACGTACCATATGCTTTCCCATAATGTACACACTGATAATTCACGAATCAATCTCAATCTCTAAGTTATCAAGGACAAGTATGGATGGATTTCTACCCTACTAATTGAGCTCATTCAGTCAAGGATCAAGTATAACTTTATTTGGTTATAATGCAGGCTGCACGACGGGTAGGATACATTTGGATATAAGAGTGAATACACCTCCCTAAGCACTTTAATACATACATTTCATTGTTCAAAACCCCTCACTTATGTCAAACCATAACTCCACCTTCACATCAATATACATCAACTCCCTACTTCTTTAAGCACAATTACATCAAGTTACCACTATCAAGGAATATTTTTCACAATCATACACTTATTTTTTTTTCTTTTTCAATTCAAGTGGCTCTTACTTTTTTAATACAATGCACCTATCTCCTTATTTCATTAGTTCCTCTAAAAAGCCAAATCAACCACCTCACACTTAAACTTTACATAGCTCATACCAAATTCAAGTGTTCACGAGAGGTAAATAGATGGTCAATTCAACCGAATGGATAAGGCTTGTAATGTTGTTTCAAAATAAATAGGATTACAAGCTCAAAGAGGTTAACTACGATACAGAACTATTAGGTGGGTAAAAGCATATATCTGGTTCAACAAAATTGCCTATATCACTTTCAAGACTGAATAAAACTACTATTTCGCTTTGCAAACACACGGGGAAAGTTCTTGACATCAAATGCACTACACAGAATAACACAAACCTCACACACACATGGCACATAACTCCCTCAAGATTGGACTACCAAGACATCCTAGTCAAACAATTAAAAAGCATAAGTTAAAGGAAACTTCCCTGAATTTTCTTCTTTTCCGAGAACTTATGAACACCACCCCCAATTCTGAATTCATTACTCATTTTCGCTCCATAGGATTCTTTATGCAGCTCATTATGCCCAATTCTTTTGAGGATACCTGCAAGACCCACATTTTCCTGTCTTTCTTGTCCTCATCTTGAGCGGTGAATTGCTCGTTCATGGTGATCCTTAACTTGTTTCTGCATTCTTTCACAGGATCAATCCATACATATTCCTGTAAATCCCCAATAATAAAATCCACATGATCAAAGTTAGAATAAGAAAACAAAGAATAATGGTCAAGTGAATATTCCTCTGGTATGTCCAAGACCATCTGTTTCTCATTCTCTTCTACTAAATGTTGCAAATGGAAAGGTGGATGAGGTTTTGAACTATTTTTCTTGCTTCACACTCAACCACTGCCTTATTTCCAATCATCTCAGTTGAATCAAAGTCCTCTTGAATAGTGGAAAGCTCTATGGATGCTCATCCTCTTGAGTAGGCTCGTTTTCACAAGGTATCTCCTCTATATAGTCACCATCACAACACAATGAGATTTCTGAAAGTATACTTACTAGTTGACTCACTCGCATTGTTAGGTTCTTAATAGCTTCATCATTTTTCATAAACCATTCTTCAACACTATTCATGAACCTATGCATAAGTGATTCTAAACTTCCATTCTCCTCTTGAGGTGGTTGTCTTACTTTGCTTTCATTTCAGTCATAATAAGCGTATTCATCCCAACCATAGGAAGAATACATACCTGTTTAACAATCAAACCATAGATGATTTCCACCACATTTAAAACACATAGAAGACCGCTGATAATGTTCAGCTACTAACTCTTCAACCATTTTCTTAGGCTGGTTGTACTATATCTTCACAGCATATATACTTCAAAATCTATAGTATTTTCTCCAACTTGTTAGGTACTACAAAACAAATCTTGAAAAGAAGTTAACTAATAAATAAAA
This sequence comes from Nicotiana knightiana, assembly GCA_005239525.1. Classification (NCBI taxonomy): domain Eukaryota; kingdom Viridiplantae; phylum Streptophyta; class Magnoliopsida; order Solanales; family Solanaceae; genus Nicotiana; species Nicotiana knightiana. The sequence continues at coordinate 31,091 of ML436724.1, read as the reverse complement.
TAAAATAGTAAAGGAAAAAGAAAAGAAAAGAAACACTTTAAACCTAAATGAATTAGCACTACAAACAATTTCAGACACTGTTGATTGCCAGTCCCCGTCAATGGCGCCAAAATTTGATGAGATCGAAACATACACTTAAGTTATGCTCGCTAATCAAATATAGTATAGTATACTATCACATCCAAGATGATCAACAATTGAGATTTATATGATTTCTAACTAGAATTAACTAAGAGTCTAAAGTTATTGACTAATGACTATCGAAACAAAATAGGTTATTAGTGGGAAAATTAGGGACTGATAGGATAGGTGCAAGAAAATTATTTGGGATCTAACTCTAGACACTTCACTTCTTATGTTTAAGTGAGTCTCTCTAATTCACTCAATTGTCAGTTCAAACATGCAACAAACCTCCTCTCTCGATTAAGTCTTAACCTCACGATATGAACCAATATAAGCATGTGAAGATATGCAAGAATGCATAGTGAATTGGTCTTTAGGAAAACCTCTTTTGATTATTCTCCTAACTAGGCTTAATCAATGATTCAACTAGCCTGCTCCGATTACTAAGAAGAATTAATGAACTCAACCAACAATATAATGCAAAGATATCACAAGTTGTACCTCTCTCGGTTACATGAACAAGTGAATAAAGATGCAATAGTTAAATCATCCAAAAATGCTTCAATGCGTAAAACTAGAGTTATAATCCAAAACAATCATCACTACACCAAATCCCTCAAACTCTAAAGGGAGCTACTCCATAGATATGGAATAATTCATCACAAATATAATAAAAGCATAGGAAAACATAAATTCAATCCAAACTTGGGTCTTGAGTGAGGAAGGAATGATGAAATCCTTGTGCTTGTGTCCTTCCAACTCCTCCTTAGCCTCCTTAGGTCGAATATATCTCAAAACCATAGAAATAAATATTTTCCCATGTACTTATACCAAGTAGGGCCGTGCCTAGACGAAAACACCATTTCCTAGTCGAAATAGGACATTTACTATTTAAAAATTGCACAGGCGCGCCACATGAGGCGATGCGCCATTCAGTGCATTAATGGGGAAATCCAGAGAGCTCAACAATTCAACAGGAAGGAAAAATACACTGCTGCGTCGCACTATGCCTCGCATGCTGCGTTGCACTAGTGCAAATTTCTTAGAGTACGACTCCAATTTTGTGTTTTGACGTCCAGACATGGTCCTCGACCCCCAAACATGATCCCATATTAATCCCTTGGGCTTTTACTCAGACTTCAAAGTTCCAAATAGCTCGAGTTAGCTCCATAACATCTACATCACTCGGAATCACTCCTACAAGGCATAAAACACACAATAAGTGCAAACACTACCAATTAAGGCTTAAAACAAGTGAATGGAAGTGAATTAGAGTGCAATAAGTGACTAAACTATGTAAGTATAGCCTACTATCAATAGGTTCAGACGTTTAGTTGTAATTCTAGAATTTCTTGAAAATTTATTTGAAATTCATGCATTTTAGTGTTCGATTCGTAGTTTTAGATGTTAATGTTGCATTTTGATAGCGAGAGTGAGTTCGTATGATGTTTTTAGACTTGTGTGGATTTTTTGTTTAGAGCCCCGAGGGTTTGGATGAGTTTCAGACATGTTCCAGAGTGGTTTGGACTTAAACTTTGCAAAATTTGGTATCTGGTGCCCAAGTGTCGCAAATGCGAACACTAGGGTCACATTTGCGAATGTGATATAAGAGGGGCAGTTCTCGAAAATGCGACATCCCCTTCTCATTTGTGAAGGTAGTAGGATTTTTGTCTGGTTCGCAATTGCGAACAATTGTTTGCTTTTACGATGAAGTCCAGTTCGTAATTGCAAAGCCTTTTCTTGAAATTAGGAGATTTCATGAGGCTGTCAGGGTTCACAAATACGATCCTCGATCCACAATAGCGAGGGTTCATAAATGCGAACTGTGTGTTGCAAATGCAACATCTGTAGTTGGTTAAAAGGCTAGGAGATGGTACTTTATAACTCATTCTCCCATTTTTGAACCTTAGACTCGGTAGGAGGCGATTCTGAGAGGGCATTTTCACCTATAATCCTTGGGTAAGTGACTATAATCTATTGATAGTAATATTACATAAACATATCTAGGATTTTAACATCAAAATCATGAGAATCAAAGTGAAATTTTGTGAAACTTTGTCAAGTTTTTGAAAATAAAATTGAAATTGAGTTCTGAGAGTCGATTTGGACTTGTATTTTGAAACTAATCACATATATGAACTCGTGGGGCCATGGTGGACGTAATCTACCATTGGAGCCGGGTTATGACCGGGCAGGCCCAGGTTGACTCTTATTGAAATTTTGGGAAAAGTATAAAAACCTTAGCTTTATCTATTGCAACTGAATTCCTTACCATTGTTTGATGATATTAAGTCGATCTTCGTTAGGTTTCGGCCGTGTGGAGGCCGATCTTAAGGGAAAAGCTATTTCTGAGTGTTGATTTGGCCCAGTTGAGGCAAGTGTCTTGCCTAACATCGGGGAACTACCTCTTAGGATTGGTATTGTTTGACACAACTTGTCACGACCCAAATTCTCCCTTTGTGAATTGTTGTGACAACACCTAGTCTCTACAACTAGGTAAGCCTAACACTTGTGGAAATAAAATAAAAGCATGATCATTAACAACTAACAGTAACGATAATCTAAATAAGCAACTGAATGCCGCTCGGCATATACAATTACCAACTTTTGAAATGTACAAAACAATCCCAAAACTCGAAGCACCGTAAGTCACAAGTTGCTAAGAAGTCTTAACTGTTCTATACATCATTTCTACAGAAATAGGGGAAAATGAACATAAGGGGATAAAAGGGGGACTCCGAGGATCTGCGGTCGCAGTCAGATGTACCTTGAAGTCTCCAATAAGCAGCAACGAATGCAACTAGTGATGAGGCTGGTAAGATGAACTTGGATCTGCACACGAAAAACATGTACAGGAAATGACGTGAGTACACCACAATGGTACCTAGTAAGTGCCAAGCCTAACCTTGGTCGAGTAGTGATGAGGTCAGGTCAGGGCCCTACTGGTATATATATATAATAAGGCAAGGCAAAATGAAATATCATAGTAAAATAAAGACTAGAATTTAACAAGGAAGAAATCATAGCAAAACAACAGCTCAGTACATAGAACTACAACTGGGGGATCTCCCGAGATACCGTCTCGTAGTCTCAAACTTAAATGTAAAGGGGGATCTCCTAGAATACCGTTCTACAGTCCCAAAGTATATATGCAAGACAAGGGGATCTCGCGAGATACCGTCTCGTAGTCCCAAACTTAAATGTAAAGGGAGGATCTCCCAGAATACCATTCTACAGTCCCAAAGTATATATATGCAAGACAAGGGGATCTCCCGGAATACCGTTCCATAGTCCCAAAATAAATATGCAGAACATGGGGATATCCCGGAATACCGTTCCTTGGTCCCAAAGTAAATATTCCGAACATGGGGATCTCCCGGAATACCGTTCTGTAGTCCCAAAGTAAATATGTAGCCCAAACAATAGAGTTCAATAATTAAAACACGAAATCCTACAATTCAGCCTAAGTACAAGTTAAGGAAAGACAGGTAAATTCACTAAACATACTGCATGTAGTTCAGATAAGCAGTTAAGGAAAGTAGACATGTTATTCTAGTCTAGCAGGATACTAGACATGCTGGCAAGATTCAAATAAGAAGGAAAAGCAAATTATTACTTAGTAGAAATAGGATTTTTACACAATTAGCTCGTGTACGTACTCGTCACCTCACGTACACAGCGCTCATATATAAAAAATAATACATATCCTACGGGGAGTTCCCCACAAGGTTAGGCAAGCCCTTTACCTCGAACCAAGCTCAAATCAATCCGAAACAACGCTCTTTCTGTGAAAATTCGATTCCAAATGGCCCAAATCTAGCCAAAATAAATTACATAACATAAATACAACTACAAGGAACTAATCTAGCTACTGAATAAAAGCTAAGACAAGAATTTAGAAATTCGCCCAAAAAGCCTCTCCGGGCCCACGTATCGGAATCAGGTAAAAGTTACCAAATATGAACACCCATTCACTCACGAGTTCACTGGTACCAAAATTATCCAAATGCAACGTCTAAATCCTAATCAAAACTCCAAAATTCGATTAGGGAACTTTTCGCCCTTTTCCCTAACTTTTCAATTCATACCTGAAATTAAATGGAGAAAACAACTATAGATTAATGAAATACAACCAAAAACGAGTTAGGAATCGTTACCTAAAATCTCTCTCTGAATATCCCTCAAATAATCGTCAATTCCTGAGCTCCCAAGTCCAAAAATGGTTAATGAAATCGACCCTCGCACTAGCCCTTTTCTGTACAGCGATCTTGCACCTGCAGGCCAAGAATCACATCTGCGATGCCGCGCCTGCGGAATTTCCATCGTAGGTGGAGAATGACTTAAGCCCTCTGGTGTGAACGCGATTCTGTGCTACATCTCCCGAACGTGCGATCCCACACCTGCGATCTCCCCACCGCAGGTGCGAAAACACCAGAACTCAGATAGCTTCCGCAATAACACGATTCTAACTCTTGATCCGTTAAGCACCCGAAACTTACCCGAGGCCCCCGAAACCTTGAGTAAACATACCAACAACTTCTAAAACAACAATACGAACTTAGTCGAGCCCTCAAACCACCTCAAACAATGCTTAAATCACAAATCATCCTTTGGTTCAAATTTAAAGAACTTGACATTTCCAAATCCGACAACCGATGTCGAAACATATCAAACCACGTTCGATTGACCCCAAATTTTACACACATGTCAAAAATGACACCATGAACCTACTCCAGCTTTCAGAAATCTCATCCGATCACAATATCAAAATTTCCACTACCGGCCAAAATCGCCAAAATTCCAACTTTCGCCAATTCAAGCCTAATTCTACTACGGACCTCCAATCACATTCAGGGCGCTCTCCTAACTCCAAAATCACCTAATAGAGCTAACCGAACCATCGAAATTCAGATCCAAGGTCTTTTACTCACAAGTCGACATTCGGTCGACTTTTCTAACTTAAGCTTTCAATTAAGAGACTAAGTATCTCAATTCGCTCCAAAAACCAAAACGACCCTCCCGGCAAGCCACAATAGCAAAAATAGATACGGGGGAAACATTTAATAGGGGATCGGGGCTATAACTGTCAAGACGACCGGCCGGGTCATCACATCCTCCCACTTTTAGATAAATTATTCATCCTCGAACGAGTACAGAGACATACCTGAAGCTGTGAAAAGATGAAGATAACGATTGCACATATCCTTCTCGGTCTCCCAAGTCACCTCCTCAACTGGATGACCCCTTCACTTAACCTTTACGAAAGCAATGTTCTTTGACCTGAGCTTTTTGTCCTGCCTACCCAAAATAGCCATTGGCTCCTCAACATACGATAGATCCTTGTCCAACTTGACTGAGCTTAAATCCAATACATGAGCCGGATCACCGTGATACTTCCGGTTTATAGAAACATGGAATACCGGATGAACTCCTGCTAGGCTGGGAGGTAAGGAAATTTCATAAGCAACCTCCCCAACACGCCACAATACCTCAAAAGGACCAATGTACCTCGGGCTCATCTTGCCCTTCTTCCTGAACCTTATAACACCCTTCATAGGTGATACTCGAAGCAGGACCTGCTCTCCAACCATGAATGCTACATCGCGAACCTTCGGTCTGCATAACTCTTCTTTCTGGACTGGGCTATGCGAAGTCGATCCTGAATCACTTTCACCTTATCCAGGGCATCCTAGACCAAATCTGTACCCAATAATCGAGCCTCGCCCGGATCGAAACAACCCACTGGGGACCGACATCGCCTACCATACAAAGCCTCATACAGTGCCATATGGATGCAGGACTAATAATTGTTATTGTAGGCAAACTACGCAAATGGAAAGAACTGGTCCCATGACCCTCCAAACTCCATCACACACGTATGGAGCATATCCTCTAGAATTTGAGTAGTGCACTCGGACTACCCGTCCATCTGAGGGTGAAATGATGTGCAAAGCTCCACTCTAGTTCCCAACTCCTACTATATGGCTCTCCAGAACCGTGATGTAAACTGCATACCCCAGTCAGAGATAATAGATATTGGTACGCCATGAAGCCTGACGATCTCACGGATGTAGATCCGGGCCAACTATTCGAAAGAATATGTAGTCATCACTGGAATGAAATGAGCTGACCTAGTCAGCCTGTCCACAATCACCCAAATAGCGTCGAACTTTCTAGAAGTTCGTGGGAGCCCAACTACGAAATCCATGGTGTCCCTCTCCCACTTCCACTCTGGGATCTCTAACCTCTGAAGCAAGACACTCTGTCTCTGATGCTCGTAGTTAACCTACTCACAGTTGAGACACCGAGCCACAAACCCAACTATATATTTCTTCATCCTCCTCCACCAATTGTGTTGTCTCAAATCCTGGTACATCTTTGCGGCACCCGGGTAGATGGAATTCCGCGAGTTGTGGGCCTCCTCAAGAATCAACTCCCGAAGCCCATCCATATTGTGCACACATATCTAGCCCTGTATCCTCAACACGCCATCCTCACCAATAGTCACATCTCTAGCATCACATCGCCGAACCATGTCTTGAGGGACGAGCAGATAGGGGTCATCATAGTGATGCTCCCTATTACAATCATAAAAGAAAGACCTTTACACAAGCCAATACCTGTATCGGCTCCGAAATATCCAATCTTACAAACTGGCTGGCTAAGGCTTGAACATCCAATGCTAAGGGTCTCTCTGCTGCTGGAAGTTATTCTAAACTCCCCAAACTCTCCGCCCGGCGACTCAAATCATCGACCACTATATTTTCCTTCCCCGGGTGGTACAAAATGGTGATGTCATACTCCTTAAGTAGCTCCATCCACCTCCACCGACGCAAGTTGAGATCCTTTTGCTTGAATAGGTGCTTCAAACTCCGATGGTCGGTGTAGATCTCACAAGGCACACTGTACAAATAGTGCCGCCAAATCTTCAGGGCGTGAACAATAGTTGCTAACTCAAGATCATGGACATGATAGTTCTTCTCATGTACCTTCAACTATCTGGTCACGTAGACAATCACCCTACCGTCCTGCATCAACACAGCGCCAAGACCAATCCGTGAAGCATCACAATAGACGGTGTAAGACCCCGAACCTGTAGGCAATACCAATACTGGGGCTGTAGTCAAAGATGCATTGAGCTTCTGAAAGCTCTCCTCACACTCCTCTGTCCACCTGAACGGAGCACCCTTCTGGGTCAGTTTGGTCATAGGTGCTGAAATAGATGAGAATTCATCTACAAAACAATGGTAATACCTCGCCAAACAATGAAAATAGCAGATCTCCGTAGCTGACAACGGTCTAGGACAACTCTGCACCACTTCCAACTTCTTCGGATCTACATTGATCCCATCACTCGATACCACATGACCCAAGAATGCCGCTGAGTCTAGCCAAAAATCACACTTAGAGAATTTTGCATACAACCTCTTCTCTCTCAAAGTCCTCAAGTGTTGCTCATGATCCTCCCGAGTCTGGGAATACACTAGAAGTTCATCAATGAACACAATGACGAAGGAGTCAAGATAAGGCCGGAACAGACTGTGCATCAAATGCATAAAGGCTGTTGGGGAATTGGTCATCCCGAAAGACATGAAAAGAAACTCATAGTGACCATATCTTGTTATGAAAGCAGTCTTCGGGATATCTAGCTCCTGAATCTTCAACTGATGATAGCCTGAATGCAAGTCAATCTTGGAAAACACCTTAGAACCATGTAACTGATCAAATAAGTCATTAATTCGAGGCAATAGATACATGTTCTTCACTATAAACTTGTTCAGCTGGCGGTAATCAACACACATATGCATAGAACCATCTTTTTTCTTCACAAACAAGAGTGGAGCACCCAAATGTGACACATTGGGCCGAATGAAACCCTTATAAAGAAACTCCTGCAACTGCTCCTTTAACTCCTTCAACTCAGGAGGAATATAGATGGGTTGAGTGCCCGAAAAAAAATTAATATCTCTGTCAGGCTGCATGCCGGGAAGATCAGCTGGAAACACATCTGGGAAATCCCTCACTACTGGAACTGACTCAACTGTAGGGGTATCAATATTAACATCTATCACGTAGGTAAAATACGCGTCACAACCTTTCTCAACTATTCGTTGAGCCTTAAGAAATGAAATAACTCTGCGGGGTGTATACTCTAAGGGATCCCTCCACTTTTACCCTGGTAAGCCTAGCATAACCAGCGTCACGGTCTTAGCGTGACAATAAAGAATAGCGTAATGGTCCGACAACCAATACATGCCCAAGATAACATCAAATTCTAATGTGCTAAGCAATAATAAACCGACTCTGGTCTCAAAACCACTAAGAGCAATCTAACACGACCAATATATGCGGTCCATAACATGAGAATCTCCCACATGAGTAGATACATAAACAGGAGAACTCAAAGAATCCCGAGATACCTTAAAATGTGGAGCAAAATAAGAGGACACATATGAATACGTAGAGCCTGGGTCAAATAATACCGACACATCTCTATGACAGATTGTAACAATACATGTGATGACTGAGTCGGAAGAAATTGCCTCTGAACGAGTCGAAAGAGCATAATACCTGTCCTGGCCTCCCCCTCTAGGGCAACCTCGACCTCCCCGACCTCTACCTCAAGCTGGCTGAATAGGTTGGGCGATAGCTGGTGCTGGAAGCATGGCTGGACGACCTGGTGGAGCACATGGTGGCTGAGAAACCTGTGGAGGTGAACCCTTCCTAAGTCTGGGGAAATCCCTCACCATATGGCGAGTGTCACCATACTTAAAACAACCCATCGGAGGACGTGGTTGCTATGACTGACTGGGGCCTATCCTGCTGGACCGGCCGCTATTAGCACCCCGAGCAGGAGGAATACTAGATATTGGTGGTGCATAATAGGGCTCCTAGGGCCTGAATGGATTTAGAACACTACTGGCGGCTGGAAGAGCTGAATGAACAGGATGACCCATATAACCCCTACCATGGTGAGCCGCGGGGAACGAGCTCCAGAATAATAACCAGTCTCTCGAGACCTCTTGGCCTCTCTCTCCTCTCTATCCCCGACAAGCATGCCCTCCACTCTCCTGGCATTACTCACGACCTGCTGATAAGAGATATCCATCTCCAACTCCCTGGCCATACTGATCCTAATACTGGGGTGGAGTCCCTCAATAAAGAGACGAACCCTCTCCCGAACTGTGGCAACCAAGGCCGGTGCATGCCGAGCCAAACTCACTGAAACAAACTACATACTCTGACGCAGTCATAGAACACTAGAGCAGCTGCTCAAACTCCGCATGTCATGCAACCTTCAGGCTCTGAGGAACATACTCTCTCAAAAACATATCCGAGAAATGAGTCTATGTGAGTGAGGCTGCCTCGTCCGGACTACTCATCTCATAAGCACGCCACCACTGATAGGTTGCTCTTCTAATTTGGAAACTGGTGAAAGAAACCCCACTCGTCTCGGCTATGCCCATAGTACGGAGGATATGATAACACTCCTCTACAAAACCCTGATCATCATCTGAAGCTAATCCGATGAAAGCAGGTGGGCTACTTCTTGTACCTCTCAAGTCTGAGATGCTCTGCCTCAAAAGCGGATGCCCTAGTCTCATGCTGAACCAAAGCTACTAGCGGCATAGGAATGAACTATGGGGCATGATCAACCTGGACCCTCTGCTCAAGAGTACGGACTACGGGAATCTGTGCCCCTCCCCCGACCTGTGATGTGGTGGGAGCTAGTGGGATCAATCCTGCCTAAGCTAAAGTGCTGAAGATGCTCATGAACTGGGCTAGAGTCTCTTGGAGGGCTAGTGCAGCAATAAGAACCTCCGGTGCCTGCCCTCCAACTGGAGTTATCGGGGGCTCCTCTATCGCAGCTCGCGCGGGTGCTCTGGTTGCACCCCGCGGTCGTCTTCTACCTCGGCCCCAGCCTTTGGCAGCTCTAGTAAGGGGTTTGGGTGCCAGCTCATCAGATCTCTCGGTACGGGTCCTCACCATCTATGAGAAAGAGTAGAATAGAAAATTTTAGAATTTGATGTCAATAACTCGCACGATAAGGAAATTAAAGAAGTATGATTGTTCCTAACAGTTCCATAGCTTCCTGAAGATAGTTACAGATGTCTCCGTACCGATCCGCGAGACATTAATAATTCATCTTGTGACTCATGATACCTATGAACCTAGAGCTCTCATACCAACTTGTCACGACCCAAATTCACCCTCCATGATTTGTCGTGACGGCATCGAACTTCTACGATAGGTAAGCCTAACACTTGCGGAAATAAAATAAAAGCATGATTATTAACAACTAACAATAATAATAATCTAAATAAGCAATTGAATGTCGCTCGGCATATTCAATTTCCAACTTCCAAAATGTACAAAACAATCCCAAAACCCGGAACACCATAAGTCACAAGCTGCTAAGAAGTCTTAACTGTTCTATACATCATTTCTACGGAAAAAGGGGAAAATGAACATAAGGGGATAGAGGGGGACTCCGAGAATCTGCGGGCACAGGAAGATGTACCTTGAAGTCTCCAATAAGTATCAGCGACTGCAACTAGTGATGAGGCTGGTAAGATAAACCTGGATCTGCACACCAAAAACATGTACAGGAAAGGGCGTGAGTACACCACAATGGTACTCAGTAAGTGCCAAGCCTAACCTTGGTCGAGTACTGACGAGGTCAGGTCAGGGCCCTACGGGTATATATATACTAAGGCAAGGTAAAATGAAATATCACAGTAAAATAAAGACTGGAATTTAACAAGGAAGAAATCATAGAAAAACAACAGCTCAATACACAAAACTACAACCGGGGGATCTTCCGAGATACCGTCTCCTAGTCCCAAGCGTAAATGTACAGGGGGATCTCCCCGAACACCGTTCCGTAGTCCCAAAGTAAATATGGAGAACATGGGGATCTCTCAGAATACGGTTCCGTAGTCCCAAAGAAAATATGCATAACAGAGGGATCTCCCGAAATACTGTTCCGTAGTCCCAAAGTAAATATGTAGAACAGGGGGTCTGCATCTGTGACCGCTCCTGCGGATGCGCTCTTGTGACTACACCGCTCCCATACAACTTCCCTCTACAGAAGAGAGGCCCTTCTGTGTAGTCCACTCTGCACCTGCGAACCCAACCTGGGCTTCCCAAACCTGCTTTTGCGCTACATCCCCCGCACGTGCGATCCCGCACCCACGGTCTCCCCACCTCAGGTGCGAAAACACTAGAACTCAGATAGCTTCAACAATAAACCAATTCCAACTTTTGATCCGTTAAGCACCCGAGGCCCTCGCGACCTCGACCAAACATACCAACAACTCCTAAAACACCATACGAACTTAGCTGAGCCCTCAAACAACATCAAACAACACTAAAATCACGAATCATCCTCCGATTCAAACATAAAGAACTTGAAATTTCTAAATTCGACAACCGATGCCGAAACCTATCAAACCAAATCCAATTGACCCCAAATTTTACACACGAGTCAAAAATGAAACCACAAACATACGCTAACTTTCGGAAATCTAATCTGATCCGGATATCATAATTTCCACTGCCGGCCAAATTTGCCAAAATTTCAACTTTCGCCAATTCAAGCCTAATTCTACTACGGACCTCCAATCACATTTCGGACGCGGTCTTAAGTCCAAAATCACCTAACGGAGCTAAGAAAACCATAGAAATTCATATTCGATGTCATTTACACACAAGTCGACATCCGGTCGACTTTTCCAACTTAAGCTTCCAATTAAGAGACTAAGTGTCTCAATTCACTTTGGAAACCAAAACGAACCCTCCCGGCAGGCCACAATGAATAGATACGGGGGAAACAATTAATGGGGGATCGGGGGGTCATAACTCTCAAGACAACCGGCCGCATTGTCACACAACTATGTAAAGTGAAATCCATGTATGCAAGGTGATAAGTGGCAATACAGGTTATGTGTGGTATTTGTTCGGTTTAGGCTACTTAGACTATTTTCATGCTTTAAGTGAAATGACATATCATGTTCTAATCTCTTTGTCAATCTATTCCTAGCTTGTGTTAGTCTATCCTTACATGCCTTAAATGATTTCGTTAACACTTGTTCTACCTTCAGATTGATAATTTGATGTCCCGCTTTAGTTGAACTTGTTGTCTCTTTTATTGTTATATGATATCTCTTCATTGTCGATTATCATTATTTGAATCATTATACATGTTATCCCTTTCATTGTTGCTTATCTTTAATTGAAGTCATTGTTCATGTTACCTCTTTCAGTGTTCATTACCATTATTTGAAGTTATTGATCATGTTATCTCTTTCGTTATTGACTCTCATTATTTGAAGTCATTGCTACTTATTATCTCTTCAATTGTGAGTTACTATTATTTAACATCGTGGTTATGCATTGTCTCTAATTGTTGAGTTATTGGGGTTGAAGTTGTGAAAGTGTTTATCACGTTGAGGCGAAATTGATATTGTTGGAGCATCTTCCTTTTGGAAATTTTACATTCATTGTTGTTTTGGATATTCTTGCAATCGTTGTGGTGGAGTCGTGGGCTATTATTGTGGAAACATTGATATTGTGGATTGTTGGAAAATTGTGATACTTGAGAACGTGTGGTGCGAGTTGTTATTGTGATGTGATATTGACGTGCATGCGGTTGTATGAGGCTTGAGGTTGATGTTCATGGGGTGGAATAAGGTGGGACTTTTGTGCGTGTTTCTTGTACGGGAACTACACGAAGCCGCGTGACGTCATAAGATGGGCTAATATGCGTGTAGCTATTTTGAGAAAACCGTTTTCAAACCCTATTTCAAATGTAAGGCTCACATAGCGGTACAAGGAAATATTATGATTGAAATTGAGAATTGGAAATACGAGGAGACACCTCGGTTGTGATTTCATTAAACACGAGGCAGTACCTCGTCGTGATTCTTGCAGTTTATTTCATGTTGCACGGAGTTTTGGTTGGAACATTTCTTGTTGATTCATCCTTATTTGTTCTAGTAGGTGTTGTCCATATATGATCATTTTCAGTCTCTTTAGTTGATTCTTTTATGCTATCTCCATGCTCAATTTCTCGAATTAGGTCATGCTATTATCTTGGTTCGTATCAGTTATTTCTCTGCTTTCCATTATTTATCCTTGTTATAGTTTTTTACTATTTATTTATATCTTAGTGGGTGACTTGACATGTCCTCGTCACTACTCTACCAAGGTTAGGCTTGAGACTTACTGGGTACCATTGTAGTGTACTCATACTACACTTGCGTTAGAGATCCATGTACGTTTGCTCGTGCCGGTCGTTAGAGATCATGTCTAGCTGCCTTACAATGATGTATTAGATATCTTTGTTTTACTTCATGTCCGCAGGACTTGGAGTCACCTTCCCTATTATACTTCCTGTTGTATTTCTTTCAAATAGTGATGTATTAGATATCTTGGTTTTATTATATAGAGCTTATGACTCTGTTCCACAGTTCTTGGGGATTGTATGGTTGAGATTCTGTTTTTAGAAGCTATATGAGTTATCAATATGGTTTTAAGTATTTGTTAATTACATTTGTTCAATTGTTATCAAATATTAGGCTTACCTAGTCTTAGAGAGTAGGTGCCATCACGACATCCTGCGGAAGGAAATTGGGTTCGTGACAAGATAAAACACCAAATTTCACATATAAGGATAATATGCATCAAATAACATGATTATCATACTTCCACACGAGTCTAGGAAATTTATGCATGCTCTAAACTCCTCCATATTGATGTCCAATACCAAATCCATGAATCTAGCATAAGATCCATGTGCTTCGACACACAATCCATGTATCGTCTTGCGCTCACATGGCTCAATTTAACATGGGTGATCACCTAACTCTATAGGGACGAATCCTTATCCAAGGGCCAACACAGGAATTCATCGTGCCTTATCATATCTGTAGACATGTAATTTTTGACCCTCCCCGAGATTTTACACAGTTTAGCATTTAAATATTTAGTTTAGGTTTAATATCGCTATTCTAACTAGTTTTAACTTTTTTACTTTATTTTATCACAAAAACGAAAATTACAAAAATAGTTTCATTAATGTTTTGTAGTTTACTAGGATTTTTATTTTTATATAATCTTGAAAAAATACCAAAATAGTTTCACGATATAATATTATTTATTTTAATTAATTAGAATTAGTTTTATATTTTATATTATGAATTTTATATCATTTTTAGAAGGAAGAGTGAGTTTTTGGGTTTGTTTATCTCATTTTAAGTGAGAGAAATCCATTTTTAGTCTTTGGCCTAATTTTAAAGCCCAATAAGACCTAGCCCATACCCCCCACTTCCCTAAAAAAGGAGACCTACTCTCTAACTTAGATTCTTCTTCTTCAATCTTCAGCACATAAGACAGAGGACCCCAACAAAAAAAAACGAATCCTCTCCAGCCGGCAACTCTCATCTCTCTCATACAAAAACAAGCCGCCACCCTCAACCTGCTATCACCAGTCGCCGGCCGTCACTCCCCTTCCTTTTCCACCCTCTGTCAGCCACTGACCACCCAAAGCTCACCAGAAAAACTTTGAACATCCGCCGCCGCTGCCATCTCCGGCAAGCTGGCCGGCGAGCCATCAAATTTCATTGCCCTCTCCCTTCTTCTTCCACTACCCTTCACACATCAAGGATAGCTCACTAGATTCGCTCTAGACTTTGACGGAAACTCACAATTGTTACCTCGCCTCATCATTCTTTAGATCTTGCTGGTTTTGCCTTTGTCGTGAAAGCTCCTGGCTGGCTGAAATTTCGGCACACACCATGCTTTCTGATGACCTTTCACTGCTTATTGTGTTTCGACACTGATAGAAACCTTTCGACGTACCTTCAGCCGCTGAGTTGGTTCAAGGTCATCCGGCCAATAGCGGGTTGCCAATCTAGTTCCGGTTAAGGCACGAGTTCGAGGATTTGCCGTCCGAGGTTCGAGGTTCGTGGAATAATTTTATGTTGCTGTTGTTTTTCAGCTCATGTACGCTACTATAATATCTTGAGGTAAATCTTTCACTTTTTCTTTTCTTTCTTGGATTTAATGGATCATGTCTAATTTTATTTTATATGTGCTTACTTGGTGATAAAATTCTAACGTGCATTTGTGAGCTTATATTTGGTTGTTTGATTCTTGGCATATGATTTTCCTTAGTTTGAACTAATTTTATAATTTTTTTTTGTTATTATTGATAAATGAAATGAAAGATATAAAGAAAGAGAATATCGACAGCAATTATTAATTAGAAATATGTTGTAGGGGATTGGACTGCTAAAGAAAATCAATTCACACTAAAGATGAAAAACGTTTATTACTTTCATTATTCCATTTGATCGTTAGAAGCATATTTTAGGTTGTTAACGCATGACCATGAAAAGAATTTTTATTTTATTTGGTTTTATTTTATTTATATAATCGCTAGGAGTATGTATTAGGACATCAACGCTTGGGTAGGCAAACTTTAGGATTTTATTTTTTTAATTTTGAGGTGAGAGGTTGTCCTTTTAGTCGATTATATTACCCGAGGAATGCCCCGAAGAGTTTGTATATATCTTTATCCGGAGTATGCCCCGAAGTATTTGTATTTGGAGGCCGAAAGTAAAACTCGTAGTATCTTTATTTTTATTTTTATTTTTATTTTCTTTTATTAGGTGGGGACGGCTTGGAGTCTCTTGTGTGTTTATTGTTCTTTTTCTGTGTTTATTTTTACCTCAATTTGAATATTTTAAAAGCCAATTAGATCAAGTACGCAACCATGACTTTCACGGGACTCGGGGAGTGCCTAACACCTTCTCCCGAGTCAAATGAACCCCCTTACCCTGAATCTCTGGTGCAATCAGTTTTAGAGTCTATATGTGTTTCAAAAGAAAAAATCATTTCTAAAAATGGTGACCTGACACATCGAAACCAAATGTCAGGTGGCAACTCTGAGTTAATCTTTTTGAACACAATATTTTGTCACTTTCAAAATTGAAAACCCTTTTGGAGCTTTGCAAATTCCTTTTATTCTTTTTAAGAGGGTTTAGTGAAGTTTTGTGAAAAAAAAGGGTGTGACATCTCTGGCGACTCTGCTGGGGACTTGAAATTTCGAGCTGATACTTGATCTTGTTGGCTTTTAGGATATTCGATTGAGGTGTTTGTTTTCTTTATTTAATTTGCTTATTTAGTTTGTTTGACTTATTTCTTGTTTTGTTGGTTATTTGTTTATCGCTTTTCCTTATGTGTTTACCGCTTTATAACTTTCATCATATGCATAACCATGAGTCTTCTTTCTGCAACAAGTCTCGTAGTACGCGTTGCGTACACGAACTCTTTGTCGAGTCACCCTTATTTTAGGAGGGGAACCGTCAGAATTATGGAGTGGGTGGAAAGCTTGAGCAGCCACCATCGACCATACGCTCCCCCGCATTGCCTTGTTAGTGAAACCCAAACGTAGGTCAGCCTTTAGGTCATTTTTATTTGCATATCATTGTGACTTAGTAGGGTTCGGTCCTAGGTACTATGTTCCTTCGTAGGAAGCCTGTCCAATTGTGCCAAGTGGGCTCATGGCCCAAAAGGACATTCAATCACCCTATGTGATACATGTTGCATCTTTGATGGTAGAAAGATCATTTGGCAGGCTGATGTTTGGGAAAGAAGGGTGAAAAATGAAGCAAGTAGGGTCCAGTTATATTTTTCTTTCACAACTTTTTCAAGAAAAGACAAAAAAAAATGAAAATGATTTCCATTTTTTTTTCCAAAAAAAAAAAAGAAAAAAATAAAAAAATCCAAAAATATTTTACATGTTTCATCATTTTGCAAAAAAGAAAAGAAAAAAGACAAAAAATATGTTTTCTCCAAATCAGTGTTTTTTTTAAAAATTCTCTCCCGTATCCAATCTGCCCGAACTACGCAAACCTGATTCTCGTGTTTTGGGGCGGGATACGTAGGCAACCCACATAGGGTCGGGTCTTCCTAATGAGCTTTTAGGTTCTTGGCTTTGGGGGTTGTAGCCAAATCTTGCGTGTTTAACCACTTTTGGCCACATCAATCGTTTTTGCAAAATAGGGTTATTTTCTCAAAGTAGTTTGTTATCCATGTCTTAGAATCCTAAGTCCAGAACATCAGTTTTAAGATCCATTCATGTTGAACTTGCATGTCTAGCAACGTTCAGCCACATCGGCCATTTTTCCAAAATAGGGATATTTTCGCAAAAGTGGTTTATTGACCCATGTCTCAGAATCTTGAGTTCAAAACTAAGTGTCCCACTACCTTAAGGTCCGTCTTTTTTGAGTTTGCATCTTTAGTCACTTCTGGCCATATTAGTTGTTTTGCAAAATTGGTCATTTCTGTGAATTAGTTTCTAGGGCCATAACTATTGGGAGTTTGAAGTCATATAAGCCTTAGTGAGGTTTTTCTATGCGTTAGGTCACCTTTGTTGAGTTTGCACTAACAGAGCCACCCTTGGCCACGTAGTCCATTTTGCAAAAATAGCCCAATCTTGTCTTGCATGTGTCCAATAGGAAGTTTTGTGGCGTCGCATTGTGTCTCGAGTCACTAACTCTATTTGGTCTCATTTTTCCCATACAGGTGTGGATATACTTACCAGTGCTTGAGTATGACAGATACCCCAGGACCATTCTAGTCAGGACCGTTGCATATATGAGTTGCTTGGGGATACTTTTATGTTTTGAGTCTGTCAATCATGTTGTCTTTTATTTTTTAGTCTTGTACAGTAGTATCGAGTCTTTTAGGTGGTGTCGGAGTCTGTTATAGTCTAGTTGAATTTGTCGAGTCTTTTGTTATCGTATTTCCTATTTTGTATCTGAAAACCAAAAAAACATTATAAAGGAAAAATTCAAAAGATTTTATTTTTAGTTTATTTTGTCTATTACTTTTCCAGAACTACGCTTGGTCTGATTCATGTGGAACATGATACGTAGGCAACCTACGTAGGATTCGATCAAATAATTTTTAAAATTAAAAAGAAAAAGAAAAAGAAGAAGAGAGATGAAGCTGTGGGATGTGAAAAATGAGAGGAAATTGTGGGATGCAAGAGAAGAGCGATAATCATAAACAAAAGAGAGAAAAAAAATGAGCAAATCAAGGAGCGCAAGAGAGGAAGGGCAAGGAGAGTAAAATTGGGATGATGCCATATGACCTTCGTACCCTCGAAGTCATCTTAGAACCGATAACTGTGACTAGGTGCATTGCATATAATATGATGATATTTGATGTTAAATGTTCTAACGCTAACATGATGACTTCATTTTGTTCTTCTTTGCTATCTTCATTATAGCAGAAGGGTGGTTAGTTTGTGGTTGTTATACTGGCAACTCTTTCCTACAACATAAAGTCGAAAGACAATGGCAGACGACAATGGATTTGAGTTGGTTGATACTGGTACCCGAAAGTATCAGTTGAACGGGACACTGGTTTGGTTGAAGAGTTAAGGATGTTAAGAGAACACATGACGGGCATGTATCAGGCTTGGATGGCTGGGAAGGCACCACCCCCGCCACCACCTAGCTTCCTAGATGCTACCCTTACCCAAGCTCCAGACATATTGTCAGATCATCCACCATACTCTCCAGATTTTCCCGCTTATCACAGCTTTCCTAACCTCCCTATTAGCTCCATCGTTCGTCCTCCAACTACATTTCCCAAAAATAGCCCTCCTGCCATATCCACTACCTCCACAATCACAACTTCTCAACATCTCCTCAGGTTCAACAGTGAACACCAGTTCAACCCTTTTGATGCCCAATACTACCTCCCAGAGTTGGCCACCAGGTCCTCGACTCATATAATCATACCTCTCGGAATGAGCCTCATGTTGATAATGAAAAGTTCACAAGGAATGAAGAGCGAGATGAGATATCCAGAAAGCTGAAAGATATAGAGCAATCCTTAAAGAACATGCAAGGGAGGGGAAATCAGGTTAACGTGTCTTACAATGGCTTGTGTATGTTCCCTGATATTCATCTTCCCGTGGGGTTTAAAATTCCAAAGTTTAACTTATATAACGGACGTGGAGATCCAGTAGATCATCTCAGGGGTTATTGCAGTGAAATGAGAAGTTTTGGTGGGAAAGATGAGTTGATGATGGCGTATTTCAGTGAGAGCTTGAGTGGGGCAGCCTTGGAATGGCACACGCATCAAGATGTCAGTAAGTGGTATGCATGGGATGACATGGCTCAAGATTTTGTTCGACACTTTCAGTATAATATAGACATTATCCCATACCGTTCCTCCCTTTCTAAGATGGAAAAGAAGCCCAGTGAGAGCTTTAGGAAATATGGACTGAGATGGAGGGAACAAGCTGCCCGAGTCAGCCTTCCGGTTGATGAAGAAAAAATGGTTAAGCTTTTCCTACAAGCTCACGGACCCACCTACTTCAGTCATCTGATCCCTGCTTTGGGTAAACCTTTCAATGATGTGGTAAAAATGGGGGAGATGGTAGAAGAAGGAATCAATTCGGGCAAAATCATGAGCTATTCTGCATTGAAATATACTACAGAAGACATCCAGAACATCTCAGTGAACTTGGGAGGAAGAAAGAGAAATAGAAAAGACGTTGTTGAGCCTCACCAACGACAATATCCAGTGGGCATTCCTACTCAACGCTTTCAGCCTCAATATCGACCACATGAATATCCACGTACTCCAAATAATCCTCCTCAATGCTACCTCTCTCCACAAAATCCCCAAAGTCATACCTCACCTTCCCACTACTCTATCCATAATGCACCGCCATATGCTCCACATCCACAGGACCCGCAATGGCCTGCACCACCCCCACAAATGTCTTACCCGCCTCCTCAAGCATGTCAACCACCTACCCGCAAGAGGTTCCAACCGAGGTCGGAGTATAAAATGAAAAGGCAGCAACAAAGAGAAATGTCTTTCATTCCCATTGCAGAATCATATGCCAGTTTGTTCCAAAGGTCGAGGCAATTGGACATGTTGAAGCCGATTCAGATAAAAATGTCGAATCCCCTGCCAAAGAATATTGATTTTTCTCAAAGGTGCGCATATTTCTCTAATGCTCCGGGGCACATTATAGAAAAGTGTTGGCATCTGAAAAAAGCATTCCAGAAGCTTGTTGATGCAGGTGATATTACCGTGCAAAATCTAGATGCAACGGATACTAGCCAAATTCCATCGCCTGTTCATGATGAGACACATATGGTGGGCATGATTTGTGTTGAAAAGGAATATGAGAACTCTTCTGAATCCCTTGGAGGGCCACTTGCCGCGAAATTTTCACCGCTATCAGTCTCGATTCCAGAAGTTTATCTTAAGAGAGAGTTAGCAAAGAGGACCCAAAAGCAATCTGTTGAGGTTAATGTGATGGAGACTTGTGAATGTTCTGGTAATATTGATGTGGAACTCAGTGGCTAAGATGTCGGTCTTGGTAATTGGAAAGACGCTCCTTTCTTGGCTAGCGACGGGAGTCTTGGTGGTTTATTTTGTTGTCATTTCTGTTGTCCAGGTTATTTCAGGGTTGTAAATTAACTTGTGACTCAAACCCTTCTATCCTTTTATTTTGCTTAGTCCGTTTAGTCATAGTAACTCGTTTAGTGTTGTCTAGGTTTATTTCAGGGTTCTTACCCCAGTTTATTTTGCTTCTTTTGTTGTTCAAACCTTTTCACCATCTGTCTAATGCAATCTCCTGTTTTTAGTTAGTTCTAGTCAGTTTTTGTTTAGTTTTCTTTTCCTTTAATAATTATTTTCATGCTAACTCTAGTGACATGACATGCACGCGTAATTCTCAGCCTGGTCTTAAAATTTAGTCTAATCATGAAGTAACGAAACAAGTTTTGAAGATGAATATTTGAGGGAAATAAGTAAAGATATGGGTATTTTGAGATCATTTAAAGCCTGAATTGTGTGAAACTGGGGCAAATAGTTTGGGGAGTTAAGGGGACGATAAGAAATTGTTATAAGAGAGTGTGTCCCAGACAATATGAAGCAAGAACCTTTGAGTTCAAGTGCATATCAAGTTACAAGATAAAGCCAAGAGAGTTTGCTCCAAATTGACAGGAGCACATCCACTGTGAATAAGAGATCACACAACGAGAGTTCTATACTTGACAAGGCACTAAAGAAAAGTGGAAGGCATATCAGTGATATCAATGCCAAAGTTGCAAAAAAAATATTGTGCATGATCTTCCTTTTTTATATTCAAGTTGCATATGTTGTACTTGGAATTTTCAGAGATTGGGGGGCTCTCTTCAAGCTACCCAAACACTTCATACCCTTCGGTACCCTTTTGAGCTGTGCTGATTTCTTTGACCTCCCTCCTTTTGGAATCAAGCTAGAGTCATTTAAAAAAAAAACAAAAATCATGCCCCATAGAATTGCTTAGAAAGTTCATCCCAAAAGAAAATTTTCAAAAAGAAAAAGAAAAAGAGAAACAAAAATAAAAAGAAAAAAAGAAGAAAAAAAAAGAGAAGAAAAAGAAAATAGCAGCAACAAAGAGTAGTTGTTTGAACTACGTTCGGCCTGATTTTTGTCACCACAAGATACGTAGGCACCCTTATGGTTCGGTCGCACCAAATAAAATATTTCATAATCCCACGAAGTCTGAGTTAGGCAGTTCTTCTTCCTCTTGTTTTAGAAACTAGGGCAAAGTCTAAAATGGATTCCAAAAGTTGTAAATAAATTAACCCTTGGGCCTTTATGATATCTTTTCTTTCTAACCCTGTCCAAAAGCCACATTACACTCCAAAAAAGACCTCCCAGATAATCGTTGAGAGTACCGAGTTAGACATGCCAGGAACATATGATATTTTTACCATGGTTAATGCCTTGTCATCTGCAGAATCAGAGGAAATAAGAAGAAAAGAAGAAAAATAAGAGAGTCTTATTGGTGAAAACCCTCACGGGCACCATAATGCGATAGTGAGTTGAGAGAAATAGCAAAATGAGAGAGGCTTGATGGTGAAAACCCTCCGGAAAGGTAGGTGAAAACCCTACAAGTCGAATAAGGATCGTGATTGAGATAGGATAATCGGAGCATTGAAGCCCAGTTTCATGGCATAGAGGTATAAAAAGGGTTGAACATTAGACTTGCTTGACAGATTAGGCTGCTTAATCCAAAAATGCATGTCATGGTTATTAGAGTTGGTGTCCACATCTGATAAGTTTATACTTTGTAATTTTCTTGTTAGATATCATGTCTTTCCATTGTCCCTTAATCTGTTCCTCTTGTTTTGTTCAAGTCCTCTTTTTGAGTCTGTTTGGTCAGAACAAGTGAGAAATGACTTCAAAATTTGCTACCAGTTTTCCAATTGCACAGAGCGGAATATGGCTAGCACATCAAAGCAGCATAGGTCAGGAAAGAATAATATGTGCACTGATTTGATAACAATTGACGTGCTTTGGGATTCATGTGAAATGCAAAGGTCCAGAAATGTCAATTCATGAGCAAGATGCAACAGAAAAAGGGTATTGGGCTTGAATGGATCAGAGGTATTTTCTATGATAAGGGTTGACATAAAAGGTGGTTAGTCAATAATAAGAAAGGCCTTCTAATGTGAAATCAAAGTTATCATGGAGAGTGTAGGAGCAATCGCCTCAAAGTCAAGGCCACAAACCAACCACCACATTTTAAACTCACAAGTTTTCTTGGTTTGAAACAGGGACGAAGACTGTGTCCAAATCAAAGCTTGGAAGCTTGAACCTTTTAGGTGTCATGCCTAATTTTGTCAGCACAAAGGTTGTTTGAGTATGTCTTTTTTACCTCCTAGGCATCCCCCTAGTTGAGAAGATCATCACCTCTCAAGAATTTGCTCTAGTTGAGAAGAACCATACCTCCTAGACATCCCACTAGTTGGGAAGAATCTTTGGTTTTCCTTAAGTTCAGGGGTCCTGCCTGAAAAATAGGGCTAGTTTTAGTTTCCTTAAGTTGTTAATCTTTACTTTTCCTTAAGTCCAGGGGTCCCGTCTGGAAAATAGGGCCAGTTTTTTAATTTTTCTTAAGATGCTAGTCTTGGTTTTCCTTAAGTTCAGGAGTCCCGCCTGGAAAATAGGGTCAATTTCAAGTTTTCCTAAGTTTTTAATTTTTATTATTCCTTAAGTTCAGGAATCTCGCTTTGAGAATAGAGTTAGTTTAAGTTTCCTCCAGTTGTTAGTCTTTAGTTTTCTTAAGTTCAGGAATCTCGCCTGGAGAATAGAGTTAGTTTTAGTTTCCTCCAATTGTTAGTCTTTAGTTTTCTTAAGTTTAGGGGTCCCGCCTGGAGAATATGGTCAATTGTTAGTTTCCTTAAGTTTTAATCTTTAGTTTTTCTTGAGTTCAGGGGTCCCGCCTGGAGAATAAGGTCAATTTTTAGTTTAGTCGGACTCAGTTTGTAGTTTTCCTCAAGCTCAATCTCAAAGCTAGGAGACACACTTCCTAGTTTGGGTCATTTAGGGGTTTTTGTGGTCAAGATTCATCAGAAGGTCAAACGATTATTTTTTAGCCCGAAGCAGCTAATCGGAATGAAGCATAACAGGGGTAGAAGAGGACACCTTCAACAATAATGCCACAAACTAACCACCATGTTTTCAAACTAACAATATTTCATTTGTTTGAAAAGAAGAGGCAAGAAAATTTGTTCGATTTGCAGGGATCCTCCATAAGGAAAGTATGGTTCAAGGTTAACAAATTTTGTTCTTTCTGTAGGGATCTTCCAGGAAAAGAGCAGGGCTCAGGTGAGTTCATTTTAAGTTTTCAGGACTCTCCTGGATAATGGGATCAACTAACACTCACAAATGTTCCTGGTACAAACTGGGGCAGAAAACTTTCTTTGTTTTGTCTGTTTTTGTTGTGATTGCAGGCACCCACCTGGAGAAAAGGGAATTCAAGTTCAAGAAGTATCAGGAGTCCACCTGAAGAACATGGTGAATTATCAATTTTCAAGTTCAAGAGGCATCAGGAGCCCGCCTGAAGAACATGGTCAACTTTCATTTTAAGTTCAAATTAGAAAGGCATCAGGAAAATCCCGCCTGAAGAAAAGGGTCAACTTTCAGTTTACAATTTCAAGTCGGAGAGGCATGAGGAGCCCACCTGAAGAACAGGGTCAACTTTCAGTTTCAAGTTAGAGAAGCATCAGGAGAATCCCGCCTGAAGAACAGGGTCAACTTTCATTTTACAATTTCAAGTTATAGAGGCATCAGGAGCCCGCCTGAAGAACAGGGTCAACTTTCAATTTCCAAGCTCAAGAAGCATCAGGAGAATCCCGCCTGAAGAACAGATTCAAGTTTCAGGTTCAAGTTCAAGTCAGAAGCAGTAGGAACCCGCCTGAAGAATAGGGTCAACCGCAAGTCCTTAAATTAAATCAGAAGTAGCACGAGCCGCCTGAAGGACAAGGTTTGCGAGATCAAGTCTACTCCAAGTTCAAGTTTATTTCAAGTGCAAGAAGCAGGGTGCCCACCTGAAGAATAGGGTCAACTTCCAGTTTTCTTCAAATTCAAGTCAGCAGGATGCCCACCTGAAAAATAGGGTGAATTTTCAGTTTCGTGTTGAAGGATCAAGTAGAAATTCAAGGCAGATTCGAGACAAGAAGTAGGTAGGATCTTGTATTTTTCTTTATTTTGCGGTAATTTTTCCTTTTATCTTAGATGTAACGGCAGGAACCGCGGACCGGAACCTCGAGGGCACTTCACTCGACTCTCCACATCGGTATATTCCAACACTCTTCCTACCTCTGAACTACACGTGACCTGATTCCTTTATAGCCGGGGATATGTAGGCAGCTCATATACCAGGGCTCGGTCACATTCTCCTTTCATTTAGTTTTTGGTTTCTCTAAATAAGGGTCGGGTCTAAAAACCTGTCTCGTCGTTCTTTGTCTGAAAACTCTTCGTGTTTCCAGTCAAAGAAGGGCAGTTGTAGACATGTAATTTTTTACCCTCCCCGAGATTTTACACAGTTTAGCGTTTAAATATTTAGTTTAAGTCCAATATCGCTATTCTAACTAGTTTTGACTTTTTTACTTTATTTTATCACAAAAACGAAAATTCCAAAAATAGTTTCATTAATGTTTTGTAGTTTACTAGGATTTTTATTCTTATATAATCTTGAAAAAATACCAAAATAGTTTCATAATATAATATTATTTATTTTAATTAATTAGAATTAGTTTTATATTTTATATTATGAATTTTATATCATTTTTAGAAGGAAGAGTGAGTTTTTGGGTTGGTTTATCCCATTTTAAGTGAGAGAAATCCATTTTTAGTCTTTGGCCCAATTTCAAAGCCCAATAAGACCTAGCCCATACCTCCCACTTCCCTAAAAAAGGAGACCTACTCTCTAACCTAGATTCTTCTTCTTCAATCTTCCGCACATCAGACAGAGGACCCCAACAAAAAAAAAACTGAATCCTCTCCAGCCGGCAACTCTCATCTCTCTCATACAAAAACTAGTTGCCACCCTCAACGTGCTATCACCAGTCGCCGACCATCTCTCCCCTTCCTTCTCCACCCTCTGCCAGCCACTGACCACCCAAATCTTACCAGAAAAACCTTGAACATCTGCCGCGCTGCTATCTCCGGCAAGCTGGCCGGCGAGCCATCGAGTTCCATTGCCCTCTCCCCTTCTCTTCTTCTTCCACTACCCTTCACACGTCAAAGAGAGCTCACCAGATTCACTCTAGACCTTGACGGAAACTCACCATTGTTACCTCGCCTCATCATTCTTTAGATCTTGCTGGTTTTGCCTTTGCCATCGAACCTCTTGGCTGCTGAAATTCCGGCACACACCATGCTTTCCGATGACCTTTCATTGCTTATTGTTTTGCGACACTGATAGAAACCTTT
Organism: Nicotiana knightiana; assembly: GCA_005239525.1. NCBI lineage: Eukaryota > Viridiplantae > Streptophyta > Magnoliopsida > Solanales > Solanaceae > Nicotiana > Nicotiana knightiana. The sequence goes on along the minus strand of ML436724.1, from coordinate 5,159 downwards.
CGACGCACCTTCGTCCGCTGCCTCGATTTCAATAGCAAAAACCATAGATCTTCTTCCCGTTGGTGTTTAGTTAAAGCTTCTGAGTTGGTTCGAGGTCATCCTGCCAATAGTGGGTTGCCAATCTAGTTCTGGTTAAGGCACGAGTTCGAGGATTTGTTGTCCGAGGTTCGTGGATAATTTCATGTTGCTGTTGTTTTTCGGGTCCTGTACGCTGCTATAATATCTTGAGGTCAATCTTTCACTTTTTCTTTTCATTCTTGAATTTAATGGGTCCTGTCTAATTTTGTTTTATATGTGCTTACTTGGTGATAAAATTCTAACGTGCATTTGTGAGCTTATATTTGGTTTGAGGTGTGAACTTTGAACTTTCAAATTTTCAAAACTCGTGAGTTTTGAAAATTTGAAAGTTCAAAGTTCATAAATTTTGATTTGAGGTGTGATTCGTTGTTTCGATGTTTTTGTGTGTGTTTTGAGGCCTCGAGTAGGTTATTTTTATGTTATGGGACTTGCTGGTATGTTTGGAGGGGGTCTCGAGGGTCTCGGGTAAGTTCTGGACGGGTTTCGATCTAATTGGGACAATGTTGTTATTGCTGGTTTTCTGGTGTTTCAACTATGCTTCGTGATCACGGATGGAGCAACACGTTCATGATGAGTATTTTGGTCAGTGCAGTGGTTTGTTTTTGGCGTTCGCGCGTCCTTGGTCGTGTTCGCGGTGGGTTGAAGTGGTGTTCTTCGCGTCCGCATGCAGGGTTATGCGTTCGCGTAGTGTTGATGCTTGGCATTTGGGAATTGGAGGATTCATCAGTGTGGTCACGAAAGATAAGTCGCGTTCGAGAAGCTAGGGTATCTGTGGTCATCGCATTCGCGAGGGGTGCACTGCGAGCGCATAGAGTGTTTTGATGGCCGGATATATTTGTTTATTGCGAATGCGATGGGTTTTCCGGGTTCGTGAAAGAGGGACGTTTGGGCAGATTATAAGTACTCTATTTCGTTTCGGCCATTTTTACATTTTAGGAGCTATGGAGCTTGGATTGAGGCAATTCTTGGAGAAATTTTAATCATATGAATTGGGATAAATGTTCTCTACTCGGTTTTGATTATATTTCATGAATCTATCTTCGATTTTAGCTATTGGATTATGGATTTAAAGAGGAAGATTGGAGGTTTTGGCCTAAAGTTTCATAATATAAATTGTTTAGTTTTGAGCATCGATTTGTAGTCGGAATTGAGTGAAACTAGTATGGTTGGACTCTTAATCAAATGGGTCATCAGTTTTTATGAGTTTTGCTGGGTTCCGAAGTATGTGCTGGGGTTGGGCTTTTTGGCCGATTTTTTGGTTTTTGATTCAAGATTGATCTTTTCTGATCGGGATTGGTTCCCTTAGTCTTGTTTGATGTATTTGAGTTGTTTTTGGTTAGTTTGGAGCTGTTCAGAGGTCGGAACGCGCGTGATGGAATCTTTGGAGCATCGCTTCGCTTGCTCGGTATTGGTATTGGCTTGTTCGAGGTAAATAAATCTTCTAAACTTAATGTTGAGGGTATGAAACCCCGCAATACATATTAAGTAATAGGTATTGAGGTGATGCACATGATATGTGACGGGCGTGTGGGCGTGCACCAAGTGAATTGGGACTCTATTGTTCCCATGGCACTGTATAGTAGTCCTATTTTTTTAATATCCGTGTCTTCACCATGCGATAAAATATATAAGTTGTCAATTATGCTAGACATCATGTTTAGGCTTTATGCCAATACGGTAGGGACCCATAGTGGTCGTTTCATGATATCATTTCACTAATTTCATTGATATTTCGTACTCACTCACATTCATGCATTCATATCATATCTGAGTATTAGTTGTTATTTATTGATACATCATATCATTGTTGTCGGGTTAGTTTTATGACATTGTGAGTCCGTGAGTGAGACTAGAGAGATTGATGAATGATTGAGGTCGGGGAACTGTTTGTGAGGATATTGATACTATAGCATGTGAGTTGTCCGTGCAGCACGTGAGTTGTCTGTGCGGATCCAGATATTGATATTATAGCACGTGAGTTGTCTGTGCGGATCCAGATACTGATATTATAGCACGTGAGTTGTCCGTGCAGCACATGTGTTGTCCGTGCTTATTACAACACTTGGGCTGTAGGAGCCCATCCGGAGTCTGTACATACCCCCATGAGCGCGGTTGATTATATTGAGGGATGGATTTCCCTGGACATGGATCTTGCCCGAAGCATTTATATACCTGGAGATGGATCTTCTCCATGGGGTCGGATTAGCCTTCCTCGGTACTGAGTGACTGATGCTTAGTGACGTATATATTCCGGGATGGATCTTCCCTAGGCCGTATGGTCCATATACAGTACCGAGTGGTTGAGCATGATGAGTGAAAAGTGTGAGACAGTGATATTGAGTACTCTGAGAATGTGAGTACATGATTCGTCTCTGAGATACATGGCATTTGCATGCACACATGATATACAAGCATATAGATGCATTTTTCTTCATGCTATACGGTATCACGTCATTCATGACTTTTCCCACACATTGATATGTGGGCATAAAGAGGTATTTCACACTTTTTATCTAACATCTTATTTATTGTGGAAAGGATATTTGAAAAAATTATAATTTTCAAATTTACTCGTATTTTGGCGTTTTCGGTAAAAAATTTGGGTTTTAACTGAGATACTTGAAAAGCATGACCATTTTCTGGAGTTGTGAACGAGCTGAGCATTTTATCTTCTAAGATACCTCTTTTATGCTTGTGTTATGTTGTTATGAACTGTTAGTGAGATATTGGTATTGAAACCGACATAGTGTTAGCTCGTCACTACATTCAAACAAAGGTTATATTTGTTACTTATTGAGTACATGGAGTCAGTTGTACTCATACTACACTTATACACCTTGCATGTAGAATTTGGGTGATGAGGTTGCTGTGTTCGATGGTAGCTGGATTGAATATGTACTTGCGTTCTGGTTGAATCTGCCCCTCGTTCGTGGTAGCATTAGATCTATAAATTCTGTTTATGTACTTTTCAAACATACTATGTATTTGTTTCATTTCCGCTTTGTGAACTCTATTCTTAGAAGCTCATGATTTGTACTACGAGTCTTTAAAAAATATATAAAAGTAAGATAATTTCTTTGCTACACTGTCTTTTTAATATTTATTGAAATTGGATAATTATTAGTTTGCTTACGTGATGGTTGGGTTAGGTGCCATTACAGCTAGTGAATTTTGGGGTTGTGACATAAGGTGACACTTATGTGTGCGTTTCTTGTACAGGAATTATGCAAAGCCACGCGGCCTCATAAGGTGGACTAAAATGTGTGCAGCTATTTCGAGAAAATCGTTTTCAAACCCTATTTCAAATGTAAGTCTCACGCGCCGGTACAAAGAAAGATTATGATTGAAATTGAGAATTGAAAATATGAGGTGGCACCTAGGTTGTGATTTCATTGAACAAGAGGCGGTACCTCGTTGTGATTCTTGTAGTTTATTTCATGTTGCACAGAGATTTGGTGGGAACATTTCTTGTTGATTCATCCATATTTGTTCTAGCAGTTGTTGTCCATATATGATCATTTTCATTCTATTTAGTTTCTTATTTTATCCTATCTTCATGCTCAATTTCTAGTATTAGGTCACCCTATTATATTGGTTCGTATAAGTTATTTCTCTGCTTTCCATTATTTATCCTTGTTATAATTTATACTTATATGTTAGTTGGTGTATTGTCATAGCCTCGTCGCTACTCTACCGAGGTTAGGCATGATACTGGGAACCTTTGTGGTGTACTCATACTACACTTCTGCACATTTTGTGCAGATCCAGGTACGTCTGCTCGTGCTGGTCATTAGAGATCATGTATAGCTGCCTTACATAGTGATGTATTAGATATCTTAGTTTTACTTCATGTCTGCAGGACTCAGAGTCACCTTCCCTATTTTACTTCCTGTTGTATTTCTTTCAAATAGTGATGTATTAGATATCTTAGTTTTGTTATATAGAGCTTATGGCTCTGTTCCACAGTTCTTGGGGATTGTATGGTTGGGATTCTGTTTTTGGAAGTTATATGAGTTATCAGTCTGGTTTTAAGTATTTGTTAATTACGTTTGTTCAATTGTTATTAATATTAGGCTTACCCAATCGTAGAGACTAGGTGTCATCACGACATCATGCGGAGGGAAATTGGGTTTGTGAGAAGATAAAACATCAAATTTTACATATAATGATAATATGCATCAAATAGCGTGATTGGCATACTTATACACGAGTCTGGGATGTTTATGCATGCTCTAAACTCCACCATATCGATGTCCAATAACAAATCCATGAATATAGCATAAGATCCATGTGCCTCGACACACAATCCATGTATCGTCTTGCGCTCACATGGCCCAATTTAGCATGGGTGATCACCTAAATAGTCACAACCCCAAATCCACTAGTTGTGATGGCACATAACCCAACCCGCTAAGCTAACTAATATCTATCCAATTCCAATAATATTAACAAAGCAATTACACAAAAGTAATTTATTGAATCTTATATATTTCCAAGGACTGGTAGTACAAATTATGAGCTTCTAAGATTAGAATTTACAAAGCTGATAGGAAGTAAATATATCTTATGTTTGAAAAGTACATAAACAGAGTTCTATGAATCTAAGGCTACCATGAGCAAGAGGCCCCTACAACAGAAACGCAGTTACATCTTCAATCCCAGCTTCCATCAATCACAGCAACATCATCATTCAACATCTGCACGAAAGGTGAAGAAGTGTAGTATGAGTACAACCGACCACATGTACTCAGTAAGTAACAAATATAACCTTAGGTTGAAGGTGGTGATGAACTAACACAAATGTCGGGTCCAATACCAATATTTCGCAACAGTTCATGACGGCATAGTACAAGTAATAAAAGAAGTATCTCAGAAATAAAATGCTCAACTCGTTCAGAGTTGAAAAAAAGGGCATGCTTTTCAAGTATCTCAGTGAAAACCCAAATTTTTTTACCGAAATTTTCCAAAAATACGAGTAAGTTTGAAAAACTTGGATTTTTCCCAAAAACGCTTTCAACAATAAGATGTTTCATTTTCTTTCCAGATAACAAGTGAAAAATACCTCTCTATGCCCACATATC